>KK351120.1:430955-454378 GCA_000671755.1 Glossina brevipalpis | reverse complement strand
TCCTTTCTCTCCCCCTCTCTGCCCCTCTCCCTTGATCCCTCTCTCTACACTTCCCCTTTCTCCCTCTCCATCGCCCTCCCTCTCTCTCACCATCTCATACCTCCTCTCTCTTCCCCTTTTTCTCTCTCTACCAATCCTCTCCCTCCCTCTCTGTCCCCATCTCTCTTCCCCTCTTTCTTCCTCTCTCTCTTCCCCCATCCCACTCTCTATTCCTTTCTCTCCCCCTCTCTGCCCCTCTCCCTTTATCCCTCTCTCTACACTTCCCCTTTCTCCCTCTCCATCGCCCTCCCTCTCTCTCACCATCTCATACCTCCTCTCTCTTCCCCTTTTTCTCTCTCTCCCATATCCGTTTCTCTCTCTCAACCCTCTCTCTCTCAAACCTCTTTCTCTCTCTCTCCTACCTCTCTCTCCGTCTATCCTTCTGTCTCTCCCATCTCTCTCTCTCTCTCTCCCTCCATCTCTCTATCTCTCTTTCTCTCTCTCTTTGTACACAGAAAACGTCATTATAATCTGTAAACGTCAATATATACTAATTGACTTGATCCGTATTAATTGGTAAATTTAGATTCAAGTTAAGTTAGATACAAGTAAGAAATTAATTTCGCTTTTTACGAGAATTAAATTGGAACAAGGTATTGAAGAGTTATATCTAAATCAACTGAATAAATAAGATACGCGTTATTTTATTTACGTTTATCTATTGCGAGAATTTCACATTAATGTTAGCGGAAATTGAACCAATTAAATATGAAGTTACTAGTAAGCAACAGAAGTATAAAAGCCATAATAAAAAGCCATTCCAAACTAAGCATAAGAAATCTTCAAAATTACAAGTAGCACAACATTATTTTTTTCTTAATTTCACAATCTTCTACTTCTTTTGAAAATTAGCCTTTACTGTTAAGCATTATTTGAGCTGAACGAAAGCATTATAAACGCACAAATATAAATATGTAAAAGGCATTCTTGTTGATCTTTATATATCCAACGTTTTAGCACATTCAACTTCCTTAGTACTGCTTCCAATTATTTTTATAGAATTAAAACTTCCTATAAAGGTTTTCATGTTGCCAACTATTATGCTATAAAAAGTAAATTGTATTCGAAAGTTTACCAAAAAAAAAAAAAAATTATGCCAAATATCGACACTCTACATTATTAGTTGGGGGGCGTAGGTTATTTTTTCCATTTCTGTAAAATATAATATGTAAACTGTTTCTTTCGTATGCGTTCTAATTTATGAGCAGCAAAGAAAATTTCAACTCGATATAACCCTTTTTGCGATTATCTAAATATTTATCAAAGACCTTGCACTTTACAACCAGAAAGAGTACGTACTTGGATGTGATTCTGCTTAACTCTATTCTGATACAATTTATAGCTTCTCTGAAGCTTTTCTCGGATATTGAAAATGGTTTGAGAAATTTGGTCGTTTGGTATAAAAATTAAACTTTTCGAACAAACAGTGAAAATTATAAACATTTTATCTCTTCCCATTTACGCTATAAACAAATGATGAAAAGCTACGAGCAAATATGAAGAAAATGTAAACTTTCTCCCAATTACACCATAAAAATATGAGTCATGCACGTTGCTAAAAAAGCTTTTTTTTCTCGCAACGGTTTCAGTCATCGTCCGGTGTGCAACAAGCGTACTTCGTGTCTAAGAGAATTAAAGTAAATTTTATAAAAATCAAATTAAGTGATAAATTTTTGTTTTACTTTTAAAAGAAAACAAAAAAAAAAAAAAAGAAAAAACATGACCGACCCGTAAGTTTAATAATTTTTTCCATACGTTTATGTATTATTTACATTGATTGACCGTCGTGTCTTTAACAAAAGAGCTCAACAAATACAAGTTCTATAGAATGCTAATGTAATGCGATATATATTACAAGTATTTAAATTAAATAACAACAATTTTATTAAGACCACATAGATAAAGAAGTAGCTCTGTGGATCATTATAGAGAATCAATTTTACATTTAAAGGAGAGGCAATGTGTTTTGTCTATTGATTTGATAAATGAATGAATGAATGCAATGAAATGCAAATTACGTCACTGGCTTGATTTATTATACATTAAAATGTACAATTGAGTTTTTAGTTGTAAATGTGTTTATTTAGAGGAGTTATGTACGAAAATTTTTGTGAATGTAATATCTCCCTCATATTATAAATTTCGCAAGAGGTTTACTTAAATCTGTGGGGCGCCACTTTTCTGAATTTGTTAACTCAACTTTTTCTGTTCTTTTTATAGAGCAACTAACTAAGCGACAAGGTACAGATAACCCTTCTCTTGCTTTTTGTTGCAGATTACTTTTTTTATCATAAATAAATAAATGTTTACAATGTTGTTCCTCTTACTTATGTTTTATTATATTGATGATGAAAATTTATTTCTATTCCATATGTCATAAGAGTTTACTAATTAATATCGTTGCTTCTCTTCTAATAACCGGAAATATGCATTTGGAAATTTGAAATTACATAAAATCTTAAACAACATCGCTAAGCCATTTTTTTTTGTGCTAATCAGCTTTGTTTGACATTTCGTAAGAAAGTTATTAAAAAGTTCCAGAGCTCCATTTATACAAAATTGATATATTTTATAATAAAAAAAATAGTTTAATACCTTTTTAAATGTCAATCCTTCTAGTTTAGAATAGACCCACCAGTACGGCCCAAAAATTAAAGAAGTAAAAAAATTATATTCGGCTCTGCTGAATCTTTTACATCCAACACCTTTATCTTGCAAAAAGGAGGGAAAAGTAAATTTTAATAGGTGGGCGTGGCAGATTTTTTCTATATTTATGGAATACCGTGGAACACAGTCAGACATAGAATGCCGTCAAAAATGAGCCAAATAATGGACAGAAAATAAACGTGCGTTCACCCTATACAGTAGGCGTGGCCTAATCGATTTAGTTAATTTTCAATAGTAACGTATATGAAAGAATTTCCAATGTTTCTGCCAAATTTGAAGCCGATATATTCAGTTTTGCAGATAGGAGAATGTTTATTACAAACATTGCATGGATAAGCAGACAGACAGATGGACAGATGGACACACGTTTACGTCTGGGTGGAATCCGAATTTCATACTGATCAAAAGTATATACATCTTATGTGATTCCAGAGGCATCTTTCTTAATGTTATAAACATTTTCACAAAAAAATTAAATTTCAATATTCTATTAAATCGAGTAGGCGTGGTTGGACCTTTCCATTTTTACACAGAGACTACGAGAGACTACTAGATTTGTGGACATTTTTATAAGTCTATTTGCTATATAGTCTATATTTACGAGTAATGAGTGAAAATCCATTTTTTTCTTGCTTTCAAAAGCAGAAATATTCCCAGTCCGCGTTGTACTGCGATTTGGACCATTTTCAATATAAATCTATGTGCAAGAACTTCCAATGTTCCCGCCAAACGTGAAGCCGATATCTTCATTTTTAGGGCCAGAACAATTTTTGCCACAGACATTACATGGACAGATGGGCAGACAAACGGATGGACAGACAAACAGATGGACAGACGGACAGATGGACAGGTGAACAGATAGGACAGATGAACAGACGGACAGATGGACAGACGGACAGATGGACCGACAGACGGACGGACAGACGGACATGCTTAAATCGATTCTAAATTTAATGCTGACCAAGATTATATATACATTGTGAAGCCTCTGAAGTTTCCTTTTGGTAGTTACAAATCAAATGACAAAATGAAATATACCCTTCACCTTCGGTGGTGAGTATAAAAAAAAAAGAAGTAATGAGTTGTTTGGGGAAAAAAGTATTAAAAGTAATGAAAACTTATATCGAAACCTTGTGTTAAGGTAATCAGCTCCTTCAAGAATGATGGTTTGTAAACCCTAATTGGCTGAGATGTGTGCCAACGCAACCGTGTGCTGTTATTTTCACACTGGACATGTGTCCAGTGATAGGTATGATTTTGCATGTAAAAGAGAAAATAAATCTTGAGAGAAAATCATCCTTAACAGGATGAGCTGAGCATATTTTTTGCAAACAGAATTCAGTTTGTTCAAACCATGTGCAAGAAGATGTTAACCTTTTTTCTGTTTTCAGTTTAAAAAGTTGTTGAATTAAAATTTCTAATGATGTTTTAATACCTTATTGTAACTAATAAAACAACATTGTAACGAATAATTGCATCAACAAGGCAGAGACTGGTTATGATCCGGTTGCGTAGGGTTAAAGCTAACAAAGTATCCAGAAATGATTACAAACAACATGACATGAGTTGTTTAGAGTACGTGGGATGGTTTGCTAGAAGCATGTTAACAAAATATAATTATTTACCTAAGACTTCTGAATTAAACAATACTTGAGAAAATAAGTAAATTAGCGAAGAAAAAGTATAATTTTCTATTGCAGAGAAGTTCTTTAATGGCTAATGGCGAATGATTTTTGATATGAATTATTACAGCCCCTATATTCCGCTGTATTCACTATATATGAAGTACTCAGAGCTTGCAACATAGGCCCGAAAGAGCCTTTACATGACAATTGCATTCCTACACCAGAATCTCGAAAACTTGTTAGTTTTAAAGAGCATCAAATTCTTGCTCACTGGATAGTAAGAAAAATCTTTAAATGCAGTTAACAGGTGGGCTGAAAAGTTCGTAGGCTGACACATAGATAACGCTATTAGTATTAAATCCATATGATTTTTAGTTAGCCCTAAGCTTCAAAAAACAAATGTATAAATTTGACAGCTGTTGCACTATTAGTATGTGAGTTATAGCATTTTTAGTGAAGCAACTTTTGTTAGTTTGAAAAACGGGATAAAAAGGAATTTCGTGTGATAAATAAATCATTGCTTTTCGGCGAAAAAAAATACTATTAAAGCCAAGGCTTGGCTTAACAAGCGTTATTCGGACTTTGCACCAGGAATATCAACCGTAGAAAAGTGGTTTGCTAAATTCAAACGAGGCGAAATGAGCACCGAGAACGATGCACGCAGTGGATGCCTTAAAGAGGGTGTTACCGACGAAAACATCAAAAAAGTCCACAAATTAATTTCGAATAACCGTAAAGTGAAGTTGATTGAGATCGCTGGGACCTTAAAGATATCAAAGGAACGTTTTGGATATATCGTCAATGAATATTTGGATATGCGAAAGCTCTGTACAAAGTGGGTGCCGCAGCGAGCTGACAATCGACCAAAAATAATAATGAATTCATGATTCTAAGCACTGTTTGGAGCTGCTCAATCGTAATAAAACCGAATTTTTGCGTCAATATGTGACAATCTATGAAACACGGCTTTATCATTTCACACCGGAGTTCGATCGACAGTCACCCGAGTGGACTGCTCGTGATGAACCGACTCCAAAGCGTTGCTTCACTAAAAATGCTATAACTCACATACTAATAGTGCAACAATTGTCAAATACATACACGTGTCTTTTGAACGTTGGGACTAACTAAATATCATACGAATTTAATACTAATAGCGCTAACTATGTGTCAGCCTACGAACTTCCAGCCGGTCTAGTAATTATCGGCACATAAGATAATTAGAAATATCAACAATAAAATGCTCATTAACCTTTTAATGCAACTACGGTTAATATTGATAAATAGATGTTGCTATCGTGGACAATGGGGCCTTCTACGGTGTACACAAAGATTCTTGTAAAAATTTGACTTAAATCGATATTAAAAGTAAAATTTTGGAAAAGACGAAGTATTAGGGTAAAGTAAAGAATTACTTTGGTGTGTCCATAGGCGTGAATGAAATGACTGAATTAAAATATGAAAATCATTATAGACAAGCTTTTAAGGAGCTCGATCCTTTTTCATATTAATTTTAATTTAATAATAATAAAACGGAATAACACGAATAGACAAACACGTCTGACCAAATCCGCCACAAAAATCGGCGAATACTGTGAATTAGAGTCTGGTTGTAGCCTTTTTAATGCACAAAATTGGCAAAAGTTCATTTATCATTCACTGTGCAACTGAATTAAATTCTACACTATGGGATTCATAAATGCATTTGAAAACATACGTGAAGCTTTCACATTTTTTTTTATTTTACGAAAAACAAAATTTCCATTGTAGTTATACATGAATGCAGTTCATTGCCATCAATACATTTAAAAAGAAAAAGTAAACCGGTATGTAGGAAAATACAAAAACATTTTAGCATAAAAATAATTATTTTTTTTTTGTTTTTTTTTCATTTCCCCAAAAACCTTTAGGGAAAAATGTCATAGAGCGAAATAAATAAAAACCCATTCAGCTACGGCTTTCGCTCTCTCCAGTTCTGGATAGAAAAAAAGCAAACAAACAGTGATTTGTTTGTATTTGTTTCATGAACGATTACCACATAAGTACCGTCATCATAATTGCGGGTTAAATATGATACGGGATTGAAGAGTCAGAATAGCAGCTAATGTTTGTTTAATAAGTAATAGTGATTTTATAATATATAAACAATTATATGTACACACACGTGTTAGATGTAGATCGAAGTCATTGGTGACAAGTGTATAAATTAGAAAGAAAATTTTGAAATATTTGATAAAAATTTGAAAGAGTTTTTGTAAAATTTTTCTTAAAAAAAAATTGCAAAATATATATCTGTTCTGACTATTTTTCAGCATAAATAAGAACACAATAGAACGGTTATTTAATAGGCGCCCGGAAATTACTAAACAAGTTTGCAATCTCACTAAAACGTTTGAATAAATCCTTTCCAAGCAAAAAAGTCACAAAAACTAAAGTAAAGAAAAACTTTCGTTGTACGTTTAAGAAAATGCCGCTTAACTGATGTGTAGCTTCTATTAATTAGTTTACAGGATGAAGATAGCGTCAAATTTTAATTGAAGGAGATAAAAATGAAATTTATGGTTGTTGGAATTGAAGATTCAGAGGATTTAGAATAGAGACCGTGAGTGTGAATCTAGTTGAGATGCAGAGAAGACCAAATAAGGAAGAAAATTATACTCGGCTATGCCGAATCTTTTATACCCACAATCGTTATTTTAAAAAAGGCGGGAAAAACTAAATTTTTATAGGTAGGTGTGGCATATTCTTTCTATTTTTATGGAATCCCGTGGAACATAGCCAGCTATGGAATATTGTGAAAAACGGCCAGAGCAACAGACAGAAAATAGACGTGCTTTCAACCTATACGGTAGGCGTGGTCTGTAATCGATTTGGGCCATTTTCAATAGCAACGTATGTGAAAGGATTTCTAATGTTTCTGCTAAATTCGAAGCCGATATCTACACTACACAGATAAGCAGACATATAGATGGACAGACGGACAGATGGATACGACTTGGTGGATTCCGAATTTCGTACTGATCCAGAATATATACATTTTATGTAATTTTGGAAGCATCTTGCTTAATGTTACAAATATTTTCACAAAAAAATTAAATTTCAATATTCTGTTAAAAAGAGTGGGGCGTGGTCGACCCTTTCCATTTTTGCATAGAGACTAGGGATAACCAGTGTAATATTTATGGAAATTTTTCTAAGTCTATCTGGTATGGTTTACAAATAATAAGCAAAAATTCAATTCTTTTTTGCTTCCAAAAGCAAAAATGTTCTCAGTCTACATCGTGTAGCGGGTATGCCCTTTGACCGATTTGGCCTATTTTCGATACTAAACTGCATATAATAACTTCCAATGTTTCTGCCAAATTTGAAAACGATATCTTCATTTTTGCGGCCAAGAGGGTGTTTACGACAGACGGACAGACGATCATGCTTAAAAAGATTCTAAATTTGATCCTGACCAATAATATATATACATTTTGAAGTCTCTGAAACTTCACTCTGGGTGGTTGCAAACAAGATAACAAAGCGAATATTCTCCTCATACTCCGGTGGTGGGTATAAAAAAGGTAGAAAAGCGAGAGGACAGTTGGAAGATAGGCGTAATGCAATTTCTGTAAATCTCTTTCGGAAAAGAGAAAAAGAATCAAAAAAAATATCGAAATTTGTTTCTTTCCTATCCAATATTTATATATGTTTCATACATATACTCAATCAAATTTCATACAAGTCGGTTAAGTTTTAAGAAGGACGAACAAATATTTTAATCATCCTTAACTATGTCTCTTGTATGTGTTACATGCATTGTTTTCGCATTTTGAACATATATATGGTCTTGTTATAAGGTGAGGTTATAGAAAACAAAAAAATAAGAAAAAAAATAAAAATAAATAAATAAAAAATCAACATTTCAAGGTAAACAAGGGGAAATGACAAGTCATAAGAACTAGCGCGTAGGCTTTAGATCAATTCAAATCTAAAGTAAAGTTGTAGACAGTTTCTTAAAACAAAAAGAACAAATATAATGTTCAGTTAATATGTGTACATACGACTTAAACAATTCATTTGTTATATTGTGCTTTTCACATTCAAACAATGCTACGTACACACATATATGGAAATGTTTTTGTGTAAACGTTTGTGCATGTTGTATGAGTAAAAAGGCAACAGAATAAAACAATTATTGTTGATTGTGTAAACACACCACCATAAACCACTTTAAAAGCATTAACAATGAAGGAAAATGTTTGTTACTTAAGTCTTTTGTTTCTTTGGGCCAATGCGTTTGTCAATACGTTTTGATAGAAATTGAAACTGGATTGTTAAGAATATGAGATCATTTGCTTTTATAACAAATCAACCGCAACTTCTAACATCTGAACGTTACAATACACACGCCTTACTTGTATATATATATATGTATTTTATTGCCATACATGTATATGAGAATGAATTAACAAACGCGTAATAAAAAATAAAAACATTTTACTAACCCTTGACCAGCACAAAAATGCACCCAAATTATTATTAATGTCAGTGAACTATATTTTATATAAAACATTGTTTTTCTTATTTTTTGTTTTTTATTAATTCTTATTGACCAGACAATGATTCATTCAGACTTAATTTTTATTTTTTTTTGAAATTTTTTTTTTTTTAAAACTTTTTTTATCAATATTTTCGTACTAATTCACATTCAAACTTATTTTACACTTTATTTTATTTTGTTGTTGCAATTTTTTATTTTATTACATCTTAGTCATCGATTACATATCTGTTTATATATCTACTGCATTATTTGTGTGGGATGTTTCTTTTTTTTTTTTTTCAATTTACTAACTCTCCCGTTGTTAACGAAATTATTCTCAATAATGCGCGTTTTTAGGTCGTTTTGCATGCACGTTATTTCACCTGTTTATTAACTACTGTTGTTATTTGCCAGAAATCAGGTACAAAACTAATTCAAGTTGTTTGCAATTGTTGCAAATAGAGTTGAGAGAAGAAAGACAAAGAAGTTGAAAGAGAAAAAATAAAAACTTTTCCGTTTAAGCTTTTAAGTTCATCGAAAGCTAAACTTTTAAATTCATAGAAAGCTAAGATTTTATAAGATTTAAATTGATTTTAAGATCAAGCAATGAAAAGTTTGATAAGTAAGCATCATCTATCAAACTGTTATCATTTAACTTGAAAACATTTGAAACTGTTGGATCGAAAAATTTATTCGTTCATCATTGACTTCGTTTCAATTTAAGTTCATAAAGTTTGAAATGCGTCAACTTTTACGATTAGTAAGTTATAGATTGTCTTAATATGTCGATGGCTATTATATTGGTGTTGCTGTTTTATCTGAAATATTTTTCTTTTAAGTTTGCTTAATAAGACGGGGTGCCTTGACGTCGTAATCAGCTATCAGTTTACACGGTAATATACCCATAGCTTAGTCGTTTACATATACTGTCTTTGTCTTCATTTTCATGGATGTTGAAAATGAATGTCGACAATGAATGTCGACAATGAATGTACAAAATACAATTTCGAGCATTCCATGATTAGCGGTTGTATACACTGAACAATTCAATAAAACTAAATAGAAAATTGTTGTTTTAGAGAGAGGAAGCTCAAAATTATCAAATTTATGCCCTTATTTACATTGGTATTTTCCATTACTTTAACACTTTAGCCTGTAGATGTTACTGACGATAAAAACTTTTGCAAGGTCCTAATATTAAAGACATCACACAATTGGAACGTATGTGACGATTATTACATTAATTACAAAAGTAAGTACTCGACGTCAAGAACGGATATTTATTTGACTAAAGTGATGCGCTGTGTGTAGTGTTTATCGACCAGTACACAGAAGCAAAGTTCTCTTTTCCAATTATTGATTTCCTCTTATAAGATGTCACTTACTATTGTTTATTATTCTGTTATGTCCGTTATTCCGCACTTCCCTGTTCCGCATTCCGCTAGTGGAAATAAAAGACTTATGAAAAAATGTATAAGGAAAGGAGGAAATGGAGAACGCGACGGGAGAAAGAAAGCATTTCTCTATATAAAGATTTTTGATCAAATTACACGAACTTCTCTTGTGTGCTGCAATAATGCGTAAAGAACGGTATACTAAAAACTAAAATTAATACAATTTGAGGTGGAAGTTGAAGACGCGATGTAAGTGCCTTCATCTCTAACATGCTTTACTGCTGCTAAGCTGGTTAAGAAAGCATTTCAATCGCTTCGATTTTCATCCTTCAATGTAAAATAATCTCGACTTTCAGTGTTGCTTGGATGGTTGAAAAAATTGTCCCAACATGATATATATTTCGATTTCATGTACTCTCATATTTTTATGAATTAAACATTCTTTCAAAGAAAAGGGACATTAGGGAAAAAAATGATATTCATTAAGAAGACTGTAAGCGGCTTGAATGAATTTAATTTTTTGCTATTTTTGGGTCTCATCAGCTGCTTTTAATTAAATTTAATAGATATTAGAAATTAAATCTGCTCGTAAAATATAAATGATTGAATCTTTTTCCTGGTCAAATCAGTTATGGATAGTGTTCTAAGTACATAGGCGGGTTACGTCTAAGAACTGACCACAAAAGACGGTGGCTAAGTTTCAGAGCAAGAGAGAGAGAGAGAGAGATTTCTAATCTAATTCTTTTCAGAGTCTCAATAACAAAGCAATAGGCAGGTAGTCAATCAGGGTAGGCTCACAATATTATGAACAACTCGAATCTCCAGAGCCACTCTTTCTTTCCTCAGTATTTTGAAAGAAGAAAATTTTTGAAAATTTTTTTTTATAAAAATTACAATACAATAAAACTAAAGATCTTTCTCTGCGCCATAATTTATTATATTCTCTTGTTTTACAGAATTTACACCGTTGTTGCTCCCGGTACCATACGGTCTCATCAGAAATTTCCCGTCAGTGTTACTCTACATAATGCTCAGATACCGGTTATTTTTGATATAAGTATTACTGGTCCATCATTCAATCAATCCAAAAATGTAAAGTTGTCTTCAATGGAAAACAAACAAATTGAATTTGATGTACCAGAATTATGCGATGGCTTATATCAACTAACTTCTAAAGGCATCGAAGGTTTACAATTTGAGGATTCTACTGATTTGTATGTGGATACTAATAGGCTAAATATATACATACAAACAGATAAAGCCGTGTATAAGCCAGGAGATTTAGTACAATATCGTATATTAATTTTGGATGAAAACATTCGTCCAGTAAAATTGGAAAAATCTCTAAAAGTTGCTATCAAAGATGCAGCAAACAATTACATTAAAGAAATTAAAATTCTTCATTTAATTAAAGGTGTTTACAGCGATAAATTTCAATTGACCGACCAGCCCATATTAGGTCAATGGGCAATTGAAGTTGATTTAGAAGACAACGTACAAGAAGTGAAAACTTTTAAAGTTATTAAATATGTGCTACCTAGGTTCAGTGTGGATATTGAAACCGTTAAAGATTTGGCTATAACTGAGAATTCCTTGAAAGTAGCAGTTAACGCAAAGTACACATATGGCAAACCGGTTAAAGGTAAAGCTACGATAGCCTTGCCATCTTTATATCTTGAAAAATCGATAGACATAAATGGTAAAGGGGAAGTGGATTTTACTTTGCATAGAGGCTTAAATTGGAAATCTTCGGGAGAATATATAACAATTTCTGCTAAAGTAGAAGAAGAATTGACTGGAATCCAGCAAAATAGTAGTATCGAAATTAAACTTCATTGTTCTCAATACATTATCGAAATGCTTGATTCGGTGATAGAATTCGAGATTAATAAACCATTTGAGGTAAAAGCGATGGTTCAGTATTTGAATGGTACTCCCGTCCGGGAATCAAACAATCCATTATTACTCAAATATTATAGAGGATGGGGGGAACCTGAAGAATCTCAAATATTCGAAAGTATTTTAGATGATAATGGTGTGGGAATATTTAAAGTTAATTTACCAAATGGTGGCATTTATCTGGGTGAACTTAAATTTGCGGATAAAATCGAAATTTTACCATGTATTATGGCCAAATCGCATAAACCAAACCAACCTGAAGTAGAAGAAGAATTAACTCTTGTATTGAATACAGAAAGGTATATTCAAAATATAATTTTAACCGCATAAAATATACGCTTGATTGGCATTCTAGGCCACGACTAGGCGATGATGTTTCCTTGACCGTAAAAGCACCCAATGTTATTTCTCATTTAGGATACGTAATTGTTGGTCGTAATCGCATTCTACAAATGGCTTATATTTCTATGCCTAAACCGGAGAATTTCTACGAAATCAAATTTACTACGCTCGAAATGATACCCAGTGTAGAAGTGTTCGTTTTTTGTGTGGATAAAACTGATTTGAAATATCAAGAAATGAGTGTTAATCTTGAGTTCGACTTTGAGAACAAAGTAAGTGTTTGACATATCGGGGTCTACATCAATGCGAACTTCAGATAATTTAGAAAATTTGTCTCTATTACAATCATTTCTTATGTGCAAACGTGCTTGCACAAATTGGAATAATTTAATTAACTGTAAAAATAAATTAACAATTAACATTTTTGAAGACCGTGACCAACAAATATTCTTTCTTTAAAAACCCCGAATGAACTTAATTTTTATTGTATTACAACATTTTAAATTACATTATAAATTTCATATTAATTCATACAGATCAAAATAACAGGTCCCGAGCAAGTGAAACCTGGTCAAAAAGTCACTTTAAATATTGAGGCTGATCCGAACTCAATTGTTTGTTTGTTGGGTGCTGATCAAAAGACTTTGCTTTTAGAGACAGGCAACGACCTAGAACCGGATACGATATTGAATAATTTACGACGTCACCATACTAATATTGGTTTTTTACCTTATCCGGGTAAAATGTCTGGCTTAACAATACAAACCAATGCTCATTTTCCTAATAGTAAGTAAATTGGTTCATAATTTTAATTTAGCATATTAATTAACTGTAGAAAATACGGGCCATATAGGTCTAATTTGTAACATCTCACCTCATATAAGGGTTCTCATGAAAAGTTATCTTTTATACGGCAATAAAGTCTAATTTGTAGTACTGTAATACGAAATGGGGAAAGAATAGTATGATTTTCTATAACAAAATTAATTTAGCTTTCCTCTCCTAATAAGTGAGGTAAAATATTTAGTAGTGTGGGCCTTGACGATGAAAAAAATCAAAAAGAAGAACATAATCATTACATCCGCTCCAATAATTAGCATAAATGAAAATATTTTTAAGTTACCACTCTCTCATCTTTAATATATTGAAATAGAAATTTTCTACAATTTTTTGTGGAAAAAGGAAAATTTTGTATTTTCACTTTTTCAAATTCCAATTTTTTTCTATTTTTCAGGAATAGAGCGTGTTTTGTATGCACAGTGTATTCAGTGTCAATCGGCTTTCCCTTCTATTCCAGAGGAGGTTGTCGTTCAAAGGGTTCGGAAAAATTTCGACGAAGTTTGGTTATTCGAAGATATTGATAAGTAAAGTTTTCAACATCAAACTCTTATTCTTTTCACTCATTTCTTTCCATCAAAGAATTTATTAACCTTAACGCTAAACTCTATCACATTTTGGATAAATTTAATGTTTTAGGGATACATTTTTTTTTTTATTTTCTAGCAAAGTTTTGCATTATAATTAATGCGAATTAGTCAAAAATTTCTTTTTTGATTAAAAGTAGAAAAAGTTGTAAATTAACAACTATTCTAAAGATTACAATATGATGCCTTATAAAGCATAAGAGGTGGGCTGAAAAGATCGTAGGCTGACACATAGTTGGCGGTACTAGTATTAAATCGATATGATTTTTAGTTAGCCCTAAGCTTCAAAAGACAAATGTATAAATTTGACAGCTGTTGCAATATTAGTATGTGAGTTATAGCATTTTTAGTGAAGCAACTTTTGTTAGTTTGAAAAAATGGGGAAAAAGGAATTTCGTGTGTCAACAAAAAAAATACGAAAAATACGAAAAAAAATACTAATGAAGCCAAGGCTTGGCTTGATAAACATTATTCGGACTTTGCACCAGGAAAATCAATCATAGAGAAGTGGTTTGCTAAATCCAAATGAGGCGAAATGAGCACCGAGAGCAATGCACGCAGTGGACACCACAAAGAGGCTGTTACCGACGAAAATAACAAAAAAGTCCAAGAAATAATTTCGGATAAGCGTAAAGTGAAGTTGATTCAGATAGCTGAGACCCTAAAGATATCAAAGGAACGTGTTGGACATATCGTGAATGTATATTTGGATACTCAAAAGCTCTGTTCCAAGTGGGTACCGCGCGAGCTTTACAATTAACTAAAAAACAACAATGAATTCATGATTTTAAGCAGTGTTTGGAGCTGTTCAATCCTAATAAAACCGAATTTTTGCGTCGATGTGTGACAATGGATGAAACATGACTCCATCATTTCACACCGAATTCTAATCGACAGTCAGGGGAGTGGACTGCACGCCTATTTTAAGACTGAAGACAAATCGTAATTGTATGAGCGCTATAATCGTTGTATCACCCTCGAAGGCAATTATAGTGAACAATAAAATCAAATTTTATTCAAAAAAATAATTTTTCTATATTAGTCTACGCACTTTTGAGCCCACCTGGTATTTGTCATTTGTAGGCATTTCTTCATCATCTTCAGCAGTTGAGAACATATTTTCCAATTCAATATGAATTTAAATTATGTGTTATCATATATTTACATATATATTTATAGTAATGATAACTCTACAAATATGACCTTAACTAAGCCTATACCGGATAGTATAACTTCTTGGATAATAACGGCTTTCGCAATAAATGAAAATACTGGTTTCGGCGTGACTAAGAAACCTTTCAAAATTAATGCATTTCAACCGTTTTTCATCGATGTCAATTTACCGTACTCTGTAAAAAGACACGAAGTTGTTGAGATACCAGTCATCATTTTCAATTATATGGATAATACTTTAGAAGCTGAAATCGTGTTGGAAAATATGGATGGAGAGTATGAATTTTTCGATGTCTCCAATGATATCGAAAAATCTTTTTTAAATCCACAACAGCGAACAAAGAAAGTAGTGGCGGCCCCGAACAGTAGTGAAAATGTATCATTTGTGATACGTCCGCGAGTAATTGGAGATATAACATTAAAAATTCAAGCTGTAACCTCGTTGGTCAGTGATGCTGTACATAAAAAATTAAAAGTTGAAGCTGAAGGCGTCACCCAATACAAAAACGAAGCAATGTTTTTAAATTTAGTCGGTAAACAACTTCGAGATGATCAATTAAAAATTGTTATACCACCGGATGTGATTAAAGATTCTGAATATATGGAAATCTCCGTGGTCGGTGATCTCTTGGGTCCCACCGTGAAAAGCCTTAACGAGCTTGTACGTAAGCCATATGGATGTGGTGAACAAAATATGGTGAATTTTGTCCCCAACATTTTGGTTTTACGCTACTTGGAAGCCATGAGCATTGATATGCCAGATGTAGTGAACAAAGCAAAAGGTTTTCTGGAAATTGGTTATCAACGTGAATTAACTTACAAGCATAAAAACGGTGCATACAGCGCTTTCGGCGAAGGTAGCAGCACGCCGAATACTTGGTTAACCGCTTATGTGGCTCGTTCGTTTATCCAAGCAATTAAATACACGACCATTGACGAAAACGTGATCAAAGATGCTTTCGAATTTTTAATCGCGAATCAAGAGGAAAATGGTCGATTTAAGCAAACAGGTCATCTGTTCAGTCCAACTCATCAAAACGACGTCGGATTCAACGCTTACGTGTTGTTGGCGTTCTTAGAAAGTGAAGTATGTTTTTCTAGCGCATATTTATCCATAAAAATAAACTTAAATTTTTCATCTCAATAGAAATACGCTGAGCTTTATAAAGAGCAGATTGAAAAATGTCTTCAATATATAATTAGAGAATTGGAAAATGAAAAGGATTCCTACGCCTTATCTTTAGTTGCAAATGCTTTGCATAAAGCTAATCATAAGGCTGTCAGCGGAGTCCTAGAAAAACTGCAAGCACAAGCTAAGGAAGGAAATGGTCTGAAATGGTGGATCAGTATGAAAAACAATAATGTTGAAATCACTGCTTATACGTTGCAAGCTTTGATTGATACTGAACCCACTGAGCGCTTATTACCAATTATCAAATGGCTAATTGGTCAACGTAACAGCAATGGTGGTTTTGACTCCACTCAAGATACTGTAGTTGGTCTTGAGGCACTCATTAGATTCTCTAAGAAATTTTTGATTACTGGAAAAAGTGAAATGTCGATAAAATTCAAAGCTTTTGATAGCGATAAAAAAGAACTTACTCAGCATAGCTTTGAAGTCAACAAAGACAATTTATTGGTATTACAAACTCACGTGGTAAGAATAATTAGTTGAAGTTTATGAATAAAAATTTTTTATTTAAAATTCTCACATAGCTACCGAAAGCCACGAGTTCATTAAGTTTCGAAGCCGACGGTATTGGTTCTTCGTTAATTCAACTTTCGTACCGATACAACTTGATAACTAAAGATGATAAACCTGGTTTTAAACTTGATATTGAGCCACTAATCCTACCATCGCAACAGTTACAGATTGAAGTTTGCGCTGCCTATGAACCTCATGCTGATGATAAGATCTCTGAATCCAATATGGCTGTCATGGAAATATCTTTGCCATCCGGTTATATTGCTGATAGTGAGAAATTTGCTGATATTCTTGCTATTGAGCGAATTCAACGAGTGGACACGGCAAGCTGTGGCACAAAAGTTTTTGTATATTTTGATAGTTTAGTGGAAGGTGAGACAAAGCGTTTCAATATTGTAGCAGATAGAGCATTTATTGTTGACAAACCGAAACCGGTTCCTATAACTTTATACGACTATTACAATAACGAATATCGTACAACCCAATTTTATCACACTTAATCATCGCCGCTTGATATTTGTGAAGAAAATTAAAAGTAGAAATAATTTATTTTCTCTTGAAAAGTAACTGAAGAATAAAATTCAATATATTTTCATAAATATTGTTACAATAAGTTCATTGGAAGAAAGAAGAACAACTCAACTCTAGATCGGTAGGTGCGGCTAATTTATCGAAATTCCATACATGCTATCATTTTAACCGTTCAGACAGAATTTATTAAAACTTCTAAAATTAGGTAGTGCAGGATTTCAATGTAAAGCTATTTGTCTCATTAATATCCGTAAATGTGTTCTTCTGCTCCAGACTTGGCATTTTTCATGATATTCTTATGAAATTCGCGGTATACTGACATGTTTTGGTCCTAGGATAAGCCCCATCGAAAATAGTTTTCCATCGAAACATCATTACGACCATTTTCCTTACGGCGACTATTATTTTTTAAATAGTTTTCATGATTAGGTTACGTTTTATCCTAAAATAGCATCGCTTATGATGAAGAGGAATCATCATATAAGTTAGAACGCTCATTATAATGTAAGTACATAACTCTAAAAGCGTGAAACAATTCGTAATTGGTCCGACACTGTAGAGGCCTGATTAAAACTAGTTGCCTATTGATTCGAACTGGAAAATCATTGTTTAGTTCATTCAGCAGCATAGGGGAATTTATTATTTACTATTCAAAGATTTTATAATAAAAGACACACCTTAGCAGGTTAAAAAATTAACAATCTTATAAGTTTTAGTCGACTATAGTAAGGAGCTAAGGATCGTAGAGGATCCGAATCCAATTCCCGTTGTTCAAATTTTAAAAAAGATTTCTGAATAGATTCAATGAGATCAATGCACAGATTGTAATTTCGTGCCCAAACGATCGTCGCGTACTACAGAAGAAGTCTTATCAAAGCAGCAAGTGACGTACGAGTCAAAAAATTCCTTAGATCAATGCTTCACAAAACCAAGAAGAGACCTGAACTTACTCACCGTAAAAAGGCTAAATTAAAAGTCCTTTATATTTATAATAAATTGGCATGTTTTCCATAATTTCCTATAATAAAACTATTTGCTATAAACAATATTTATAATTAGTAAAGTAATACAGATTCATCCATTATTATTGACGTGTAATTCTGAATCATAGAAAAAAAAATCCGATCACCGATTATCTTTTCTGTATTTGCAATCATATGAATCATAGAGACAATATTGGGAAAAGAGATAAACAAACAGATAAGCAGATGGAATTAAAGAGAGAGATTCTTCTACGAAAACATAATGAAACACGACTATATTAAGCTGAGTATTGACAAAACGAGATTAGTTTTGAACGAGCCGGCATTCTGTTTAGAGATAAGAAGGATTTTATAAATAAAAAAAAAAAAATAAGAAAATAAATAAAAATAAATAAAGAAAATAAAAATAAAATAAGTAAATTTTACACTAAAAATAAAATGTGGGAAAATTTAATATATATTTTTTTCCATATGCTATGGGTTGTGAATGCAAGCGGGTAAGTATGTGACTTGTTCCTCATCAATAATAATTCTTACGAACTATTTGATAGTAAATTACGGGTTTTTTTTTGGAATTTTTATAGGTAATAAGAAACTTTTGCGTTATCTAGAAAGTGCATTGCCGCTTGCCCTTTTCATAATGATGCGTTTTGTTTCACCTTTAGATATCCCATAAATGATTTATTTCTGAAATTTAAATCAATTACAATTTTAGTGTACGTATTACGGTGGGGTTACAAAAGAATCGCGATCTTAGATACTTACATACAGCATATTGCATACTTATGATCACTCTACCGTTAGAAATAATAAATGTGTACAGTCCATGAAGCTTTCATTGATCGTCGAAATTACAAAGAAAAACACTAAAGTCATTTAAAGGTCATTTATTGGTTACTAAATAAAAATAGATCTTAATTTATCCATAAGAAAATTATTTTTTATTTTTCAATTTGAAATTCATTGAAAGTAAATCGTATATCATACGAGAAATAAGTTTCTGATAAGATTACGTCGATTTTTTTTCAATACCAAATATTTTCTTCTAGAATTTACTCTATAGTTGCACCCGGTACTGTGCATTCGAACCGCAAATATTCCGTTAGTGTTACATTACACGATGCTGAACAATCTGCTACTCTTAACATAGGCATTATTGGTCCATCATACAATGAATCGAAAACAGTGGACTTATCTCCAAGGGAAAATAAGAAAATTGACTTCGATGTACCAGAATTGGACCGAGGCATATATCGACTTACATCTAGAGGTGTCAGAGGTCTTTACTTCGAAAACGCTACAGACTTATTACTGGAATACAGTAGACCTAACCTTTACATACAAACGGATAAAGCGTTGTATAAACCGGGAGATTTAGTGCAATATCGTCTTTTAATTTTGGATGAAAACCTTCGGCCAATCAAGTTAGAACGACTTTTAAAAATTGCCATTAAAGATGCAGCGAATAATGTTGTGAAAGATATTAAAAATGTTCAACTCAATAAAGGCATTTTTAGCGGTAAATTACAACTCACCGAACAACCCGTTTTAGGTTTTTGGAAAATTGAAGTTAGTTTGGACGACCGTATAGAAAAAACAAAGGAATTTGAAGTAGCAAAGTACGTGTTGCCTAAATTTAGTGTGGATATCGACACTGCTACAGATATTGCAATAACTGAGAGCCGTTTAAAGATGACTATACGCGCAAAGTACACTTACGGTAAACCGGTCAAAGGTAAGACTACTGTTCATGTGTCACCTGTAAACTTGGAGATAACTACAGATCTGAATGGCAAAAGTCATTTGGAATTTAATTTAAGAAAAGAGTTAGATACAATTGTACAAAGCGGATACTCGGGGCAACTGAAAGTTTTCGCAGTGGTGGAAGAAGAATTAACTGGAAATAGGCAAAATAGTACAGTCAATATAAATCTTCATCGTTCTCCATACATAATCGAAGTCTCCGATGTAATGAAAGAATACAAAGTTAATCAAACGTTTGAAGTGAAAGCAGTCATTAAATATTTAAATGGCAAGCCAGTCCAAGACACAAAAACTCCTGTCTTTCTTAATTATTATTATGGGCTGAGAGAAGATGACAAGTCCGAAATTTTTAAGACTAATCTAGATGAAAACGGTGTGGCCGTATTTAAAATTAACTTTGAAAATACAGGGATTTATTCCTCCGTATTTAAATTTATGAATGAAGTTAAGTACTTGCCGAACATTCGGATAACAGCAACCAATAAAATGATTGCTGAGTTTGTACCCCGATTAACCCTTGAATTAAAGACAATAAGGTAAGTTAAGAAGCAAAACAAAAAATGGATCCCTGTGTTTATTTTCCTGACACCCTAGACCGCGATTAGGCGAATATGTATCCATAGCTGTTAAAGCACCCAATATTATGACATATTTGGTATACGCAGTTGTTGGGCGTGGCAATATCTTAGAAATGGCTTACATTTCTTTGCCGAGTGCTCAAAGATTTTATACAATCACATTCAAAGCTACATTCGAAATGATACCAGAAGCTAATGTATTTGTTTACTACGTGGATAAGGGCGATTTAAAATTTGAGGAGATCGCTGTTAAGTTTCTTCCAGAGCTCGAAAACAAAGTAAGTTGAAGTACATTTTAAAGATTTTTCTTGAGGTTTTCTAAAAATGTTTGCAGATTCAGATAAAGGGGCCTCTACAGGCCAAACCTGGTGAGGAAATTTCTCTTGAAGTCAGAACTGATCCGAATTCGTACGTTGGGTTGTTAGGAGTAGACCAAAGTGTTTTGCTTCTAAAATCTGGAAATGATCTTGACTTTGACGCGGTATTGAATGATCTACAGGGTCACAACACCGTAACCAATTACTATGGAGACAATAATTACCCAAATCCGGGCCAGAAATCTGGTTTAGTGGTAATGACTAATGCCCATTTTCCCTATGAAGGTAATGTATACATAAAGTTGTTAATTGCAAACGCACAAAAGACTCGAATGTAGAATTGTAGAAAAAACTATTTTTACTTTGAAATCAGAAGGCTGTGTGTGTAGGTATAAAATAGAGAGCAAAAAGTAGGATTTGTAGTTTTCTATTTACTGAAGATCACTGTTTTGAGTTGCATTATTTGATTGCATTCATTTGATTTCCTATTTCCAATCTCCTACCCACATCTGAGATGTCTAAGCATTTTAAGGAACTTCAACACTAACGTAATAGTGATGAGAGTGGAAATCAAAGACGAGCCTGTGTGAAACAGCGAAACATTTCCATTGCCTGAGTGTGCCATTATAGAACGTCCAGCATACTCTCCGGATATTAGCCTTTTTCCTGAAAATTCTCAATGATCAGCGTTTCCGGGAACATCAACATATGGCTCGATTCTTCAATTGTCTTTTAAAATATTTATTTCGTCTGGAAATACAAAGTCATGCGATCCGATAGGGCGTAAATCGCATGCGCTGTTTGTGTTTCTTGCAATGAATCTAATACTTCCTATAGGCAGAGGGGAAGTAACGGATATATTCGAATACTTAAAATGAAGAGATGTATACATTTTGCAAATTTCGACTTTAAACGCATTTTACAGGACGTCGTAAAAAAGGAGATGCAGATTATTCGACGGAAGAGGAAGTACACGAGAGTTTTGATGATGATATCGAAAGCGTAGACGAAACTGACACCAGTTGCATTAAATGTGAATTTGTAACTAATCTAAAACCGCGTGCAAATTTTCGCGAAATTTGGTTATGGTCTGCTTTGCATTTTAGGTTTGTTTAACATTAGTTTCACTGCATTTACAACTCTACTTTAACTATCTTGCATGCATACTAGGTCTTTGAATTAATTCTTATATTAACATATTCCTTATCAACTCTTTAATGTAATATTTATAATATTATTTTGTAGCTCCAGAAACTGTTTACTATCTTACCAGTTCAGATTTTCTTTTTGATGATCTAGGCGGCCATGTATTAGAGTTTTTAACTTTCCCGTCTAGTAACGATGATGATTTTGCCACAGAACCCGTCAAAATTCGACAAGACTTTAGTGAAGTGTGGTTATTTGAACATCTTGAAAAGTATGTAGTCTTTCCGCTCAATGTTTTTTTCTCAAAATTTCTATTACGAAACTATGGAATTAAATCATTGAAAATATTGAATTCATTTGTAACTAATAAGGTACACGTAATGTTATATGTTCAAAAATATTTTGCTTACTTGTAGCCTTTAAAGGAATAATTTATGAAAGAAAAGTAACTTTAAGTTTGAGTTTATTTTTTAATTATCGTATGGACAGGCATTTGACGACAACAATTTTTTACAATTCCGCGAAACAATTTCACGACATTAATTGACTAGTGAGCAGTACAGTTAGTCATTAAATCCCCGTTTGCCGCAACAGCCGACTCTACCCGCGCAAAAAACCGCTGCATTACGATTATTATTACAAAGTGTTATAGGCAGTCCGCGGTGTTAGATGGTTATAAATCTAGGATTATGTAGTTACAGAATCCGTATTTTGTGAAAGGTAGTGGTATACATATGGTCAGCTGTTACACACGGTTTTCCACAAGAATTCCAAAGTTTACATAGTTTCAACATTGAAGATATTCTTGTTTATATTTCCATTAGTAAAGACATGATCTGATATGAAGACCGTCCACTTGCAAGGGGAAAAGCAGTCTTGTTCATTTCATAGTTGATTAATGTTTTCATTAGACTACTGGAGAGACAGATAGAGGGATGCACAGATTGATTTATTTATATACATATAAACGGCAATGAGAGTTCATAATTTCGTATTCATCCAAAAATGATGAAAATTGTTGAGAGATGTTCGACCGTTGTGAAACTGAAATGCAAAAAATATTTGCTTTTGATTAGAATATAAATAAGAACAAAACCAATTGGACTAGCCCTATCCATTTAGAATACTAAAAAAATCGGCGTGGAAACGCAGCTGATCTTTCATATTGAATGTTCTACGAACCGCACAAGCAACACATATAATCTTACTAAATCTTATTTTGCATGTCCTACATACCTACTAACTAACTGCTTAAGTTCAAGTTTGATTTTTCGCGGGCCTTCATAGATGAAATTTCTTTTCTGCCTATTG
>KK351120.1:391989-414676 GCA_000671755.1 Glossina brevipalpis | reverse complement strand
TTTCTCTTTGTTCACTTCCATTTTTAACACGCTGTAACTCACAACTGAATGCACCAAACAAAAAACAACAAAAAAATTTTTCTTACTGCGAAATGTCACCTTTCCAACGAGCATAAATCTGAAATTGTTTGATCGATACTTTACGAGAAGTCTACCAGTGTAGCCATCTACCGAAATAATGGATTTCTTTTTCCCCAAACTAATAAAACGTTCTCTTATAGAATTTTATAATCTCCATCACAGCGTTATCCAGTTACTGAATTCTGTGATCTGACAGAAAATGTGCGCGTAAACATGAGGACAGAAAGGTGATATTTAAAGTTATTGGAAGCCACGTTAAATTGGTAGAGTTTTGAACACTTCCTTTTTGAAATTATTTGAAAATTAAGTGTATATGGAACAATTAACTCTTGTTATGATGGAAAATATAGAGATTTATTCAATAAAACGAGCAACCCAAAGACATGCATTTACTAAGAAGTTTACGTTCTCAGTGAACAAAAAGAATTTTCCTTTTTTAATGTAAAAACTTAGTACAATTTGATTCAAAGAAAAACTTCTCGCTGCAAACAAGTGTTTTTCGACACATTTATGACTTAAAAATCAGCATTTGTCAAGAAAATGGGAGCTTGAAACTACAATTATCAGGAAAATTTGGACCATTCTTGATGGGAAAAGCGGCCTTGGTAAGCAAGTGACTAATAATCATTGTTTATGTGGTAATGATAAGGCGTTAACTTATATTATATATTAAGTGCAAATGTTTCACCAAAAATAAAATTTTGGTTCAAATTATTTTTTTTTTTTTTTTTTTGGTTCGTTGAGTTGTGGATGAAGGAACCATGTTATTATAGGCCTATATCTCCAGTAGCTTAAAGTAATAATCGTTGATGTGATCAGAAGTCCAAGATATTAAGCAGCTATACATGAGATTTTAATCCAAACAGCAGTATGATGATGATGATGTAATATATATGTGTAGTTTATATATGAGATCTATTTTGGTAAAGATTAAAAGAATATCTAAAGGAAAAAGGGAATCCACATAGGAAAAAGTGGAAGTAATGACATGGAGCTAAGTAAAATAAAGAAAAAACAAAAATTCGTTAAAAGTATAAGCAATCATAATAAAAACGTAAATTAAAAGGAAAAGTCTGCAGTTCTAATAAAGGAAGTTAGTTCCTTAAGATCTGCAAACTGGCGAGCACGAAAAATATCAAAGAGACTATGATAAGAAGCAAAAATGTCGTAAGATTGCCATAAGATATCAAAATTTTTGCATCTAAAAATGAGATGCTCAGCCGATTTAACAGTCGAGCAGGTGACACATGTATCACTGTCAACAGCTCTAAGCTTTTAGATAAGGTTTGTCAAATGTGTGGTTGATGATTAGTCTGTTGAGAACTTTAATTTGCCAAGTTGAGAAAGAGGAATCAGGAAATGGTTTGAAGGAAACACAGATGGGGTTTGTCGAAGAGTCGAACTGGTTTGCTCCGCGAGCGATATTTTGAAATTCAGCATTTCTCTCTCTTAGTAAGGTATTGCGTATGATGTGTAACGCCTCTTGAGGAGGATATTTAACAGTTTGAACCACACATCCAATTGACCCTCTCTAGCATGTAGGCCACCGTTCTGGTTAATATGAAAACCGCAACGACCTTTATCCATACCTCAAGCCTCAACAGCTGCATTATTAAACATATTGAATATATCATAGACATGAGTATTAAAAGGATCTTTCTTGTCCATGAGAAGAAGAGCAGATTTGCTGTCCGAGAAAATCACAAATTTCTTATCTCCATTAGCTGTTGCAAGGGAGACAGCAAGTTTTATGGCAAGAAGTTCAATGAAGGATGAGAATAGATCTTCTAAAATTCTGACGTGGCAGAGAGCATCCTGACGATACCTCACCACCGAATAGCTAGATATATTATTACCTATAGAGCCATCAGAGGCACATATTTCAAAACAATTATTGTGATAGTATTCAAGCCTCTTATAGCAGAGCGATTTTAGGGTTAAAGAAGGGAGATTACCTTTGGCTATAGATAATGAGGATAATATGTTAAGATAATGAGGATAATATGTTAAGAAGAAAGTTGTTAGCATCAAAGTTCCAGACAAGAAATGGATTTATGTTCTCAAAAATATGACGAAATGTCTTCTATAACAGAAAGTGTAGCTCCACGTGATCACCTTGCTCAGAGTCACAACCTTCGTGAAAAGCGAAGGTCTGATGATCAATTCTTCGCAGGGCTCTTTTAGCCACCTCTTTTAGCCATGACTTGCAGAACATAAACCGGTGTCGATGGTGTGAGAACAGTGCATTTTCTTAGATGTTTATTTTCAGAGATCTGAATTTTCTTTATGGAGTATTCTGGCAGATTGCACATAGTTGAGTGTGCAAGTTCTATTTTAGATCAGATTAATGACTTGTATACATTAAGTACCTTATTAGGAAACAGACCTGCTTGTTAGGAAATTGATAACATTAGAACCAGACTGACACTGTCTAAATGCATTCTCATAATGGAAATGAAAGGAAAGATTTGATTTCAAAATCGTTCTTAGAAATTTGACAGACGTTTTCTTGTTTACTTTTATACCATTAATTGCAAAATTGATGATTTTATTGGAACTTTTGACAAAATAAATCGCATTGGTTTTGCTAAGATTAAAGGACAAAATCAGTTTCTCACATCTTCTATAAAAAAGGTTAGCTTTACAAGAGAGATTATTTATTGACTCATTAAAAGAAATGCCCACCGAGACTATCAGAAAGTCATCAGCATATTGAAAAATGTGTGTGTTGCCATCCTGAAGTTTATGTAAATCTGCAGTGTACAGATTGAAGAGAATGGTGCTCAGGCAGCTGCCTTGTGGCAGACCACCATGAACCGCTACAGAGTTTTGCTCCATAACAAGAATTCGCTTTGACAGAAAATTCAACATCCACAATGTCAAGTGGATAGGGATGTTGAATTTCACAAGGATCGTTGCAAAAGTTTTACGATTGACACCATCATACCCTTTGCTGATGTCAAGGGACAGTAAGGCCACCTTTTTACTTGTACTTTTTTCACTTTTTATGAGAAGGGTAAGCTTATTAATGCAAATATTGGTAGACTTGAACTTTTGATAAACAAAAGACCGCGGAGGGAGGACATTGTTGGCATAGATCGATGCAACTAGTCTTTCTTTGACCATCAAGTTAGTTGTTTTAAGAAGAACCGAGATAAGAGAAATCGGTCTGAAACTTGTAAGATCATTATGATCTTTGCCAGGTTTGAGATGGTAATCCAGCATCTGTTGATGGCATCAAGTAAGGCCATTTGGCTATTTGTCAGCAATGTCGAAATCATATCATACTTGATGCCATCATAGCCAGCAGCGAAAGGCTTCTTTTTTGACTGAAGGACATTAGAAAAATTCTGGTAAGAGAAGGGATCGCCTCCATGCAGGTTTGTGAGCATGGATGGAAGGACTACTTGATTGTCAACAGCAATTTGACTTTTTAGCAGATAAAGATATTTTTTAAAGTCATTATCATTCCAATTGAATAAAATAACGGCATTGCGCTTTGTAAGTCGGTGACCATTAATATAATTCCAAAAAGATCTTATATTGCCGTTGTGACTCAGATCTTGAATAGTATGGGCCTGGTATTTACGTTGTGCTTTCCTCACAGCAAGCCTCCATTCCTTCTGAATATCAGAATATTCAGAGAAATTGCCAGGTGACGCATGTTTACATAGTTTCTTTTTCGCACCTTTAAGCCTACGAAACAGAGCCAGTATATAGTGATTCCACCACGGTTTAGGAGAGAACGATTTCAAGTTGTTAAAATTCGTCCGTGCCACAGACAATTCATTATGAAAAACTTGAAATATTCGACGTGAGGGCAATTGTGGCAAGACTACTCAATAAAACTCGACCTGAGATGAAATTATTAATATACTGAACTATTTATTATAAATAATATACTGTTAAGTCAGTATAGTGACTATTACCGAGGAACGCGTCATCGATCCACCACTTAAAGGAGAGGGAGGCTGAATTGGTGAAAGTGAGGTCAAGAACACTACACGAAGAAGGGTCATTGAGTGACGAATGAAACGTTGGGGACATCATTTTAACCGTTTAGACAGAAGTTATTAAAACTTCTAGAGTTAATGACTTAATTATTTGTAACTTATAACACTCGCGTAGTGCAGCATTTCAATTTAAAGCTATTTGTCCCGTTAACGTCTATAAATGCGTTCTTTCGCTCTTTCGCGGTATACTGACATGTTTTGGTCCGTGGAGAAGCCTCACCGAAAATAGGTTGAACCGAAATATCGTTACGAACATTTTCCTTACGGCGACTATTATTTTTTAAATATTTTTTATGATTAGAAATTACGAAGATCAGGAAAATTTGTTTGTATTTGTCTCTCTGAAGACATTTATTTGAACACCAGAATTTCAGCTACGATAATATGACAGACGGATTAACTCGACACTTACAAATAAACCTTGAGTTAAAGAATCGGACTTACCTGGAATGATATATGAGAAAGGAAGAGACGAAATGGAGAAAAGGAAAAGAGGGATAAAATCCCATGTGTAAGTTAACCAAACACGAATAACATAAGATAACTATCGCAAGTTGCAAAGATATGAACTGTGTATATATTTTACAAAAATTTTAAATCGATCGAAAAATTATGTAATTCATCTAATACGGAATAGTTTTATTCATATCAAAATTTGTTAAGAAAGAGATTAATTAACAATTATTTAAATTCGAAGGCAAATGAACGCGGTGTAATCCGCGTTTACGTTTTATCGTAGAATAGCATCGCTTATATGCGTTGTGGATGAAGAGAAATCATCAGTTAAAACGGTCGTTGTAATGTAAGTACATAACTCTAAAAGCGTGAAACAGTTCGTAATTGGTTCGACATTGCAGCAGCCTGATTAAAACGAGTTGCCTATTGATTCGAACTGGAAAATCAGCAGCATAGAGGAACTTAGTATTCAAAGGTTTTATAATAAAAGACACACCTAACCAGGTAAAAAAAATTGACAATCTTATAGGTTTTAAGCGACTATTATAAGGAGCTAAGGATCGTAGAGAATCCGAACCCAATCCCTGTAATGCAAATTTCAAAAAAGATTTCTGAATAGATTCACACATTGTAGTTTGGTGCCCAAACGATCACCGCGTACTACAGAAGAAGTCTTATCAAAGCAACAAGTGACATACGGGTCAAAAAATTCACAAACCCAAGAAGAGACCTAGACTTACTCACCGTAAAAGAACCAAATTAAAATTCAACTCCTGATCGATGGAAAGTGAAGCAAAAAAAAAAAACAAAAAAAGAAAAAACTTTTATTGAATATCTACTCAAACCAATTCCGAAGTAGTGGAAAGGTTCAACAAAACCGTTGCGTTCTCTTTTTAGAAATCCCGTCTAAGTTTCCTTTTCACTTTTAGTTTCACTTTAAGTAAAATTATAACAAATTTGATTTTTTGAAATTTCAAATTCCATATAACCTCTCAGAATCAACGTGAATTTATTTGCCTTCCTGTAAATAGATTTGAGCTCTGATTTTCCAATTGTTCTCAACATTTAGCAGAAGATTAATAATAAATTATGTGCTCTAAAGGTTTTTCATCTTTAGTAAACGGACATGTTCTCCATTGTAGACTTGTGAATTGAAAATAGTCCTCAGAATATTTCCAAACGTAAAGTGAAATATCAAGTTGAGAACTAATCCTCAAGAATGCTAGATGAATGCTACAATCCTTAAATTGTAGCCCGAGGTGACAAAGTTTTACAAAAACTCTAATTAGCTTTCCAAGTCTATCTGAAGCACCCAAAGCTTTCAATTCCAAATTAGAGCAGCAAACGTACGGCAATCAAGTCGATCTACAAGGCACAAAGTATTCCCAAGTGTCCACCGAATAAAACAAAGTGTTTCAACTTAATGATTATTTTATTCTGACCAGAGTTTCTTAAAAAACTAGGTTTTTTATACATTCTTAGGTAATAACATAGCAGATAACAAATAGTGTGAGAATTACAAAAATATATTGCTCAGCATTCTCTCGATATAACTATTTAGCGTGAGAATTGCAAACTGACTACTCATCATTCTCTTGTAAATATTTGCCTGCGAGAAATGTGTGAGTGTGAAATTAAAAGATAAACAAATAGCAAGAGAGAGAGTGTCAAATTAAGAGCTCAGCAAATGAGATGTATGGATGAGCATATGTATCAAATTCAACGAGGTATATGTATGTATATGCATGTGTATGAACAAGTGATTGAATAGGTAGGTGTTGTTTTACTTAAATGATAATGCGAATGATCTGCATATTTTACAGTGTATATATCAAAGGCAAAAAGTTCATAAATTTACAGTGTGCAAAATGCCTTAAAAACTACTAAAAAAAAAAAAAAGAAAAACGAACATCCATAATTTTCTATAATAAAACTATTTGCTTTAAAGGGTATTCATAATTAGTAAAATGATACAGATTCAATCGTTATTATTGACGTGTACTTCTGAAAAGTAGGAAAAATAAATCCGATCACCGGTTATCTTATCTTATGAATCATAGAGAGAATATTGAGAAAAGAGATAGACAAATATATTAGGAGATGGAATTAAAGAGAGAAATTCTACTACGAAAATATAATGAAAGACGACTATATTAAGCTGAGTATTGACAAGACGAGATTAGTTTTGGACGAGCCGGGATTCTGTTTAGAAATTAGTAGGATATCAACATGTGACTTGGATTTTATAAAAATAAAAATACATAAGAAATAAAGGCCAAATAAGTAAATTTTACATTTAAAAATAAAATGTGGCCAAATTTAATATATATTTTTTTACATATGCTATGGGGTGTGAATGCAGACGGGTAAGTATACGCCTTCTTCTTCGTCAACAGTAATTCTCGCGAACTAGTTGATAGCAAATTGCGTGGTTCTTTCTTAATCTTTATTGATAATAAAAAACGTTTGCATTGTCAAGAAAGTGCAATATATTATATTTGCACTACCGCTTGCCCTTTTCATAATGAGACGGATTGTTTTGATTTTAGATATCCAATAATCAAATTATTTTTGAAATTTAAAAATCGATTACAATTTTAGAGTACGGATTACGGTTTTTTATAGAGAAGTTACAAGAGTAAAAATATTACGTTAAGCAGTAAAATAAAGTTATATATATACGGGTTGACTTGTGCAAACTTTCAAAACATAGTAAAATGAAAATTAATCGTTAGTACTATCAGTAAAATTCTCCCTTGAGGCTTCAGAAATTTTAAATCAACATCAGCTATAAACATCATAGGTAGATGAGAAACAGATTATGGATTTTTTTTTCGAAATAATTGTACTTTTTTTGATTATGCGAAGTGTTTCTATACAAAAGGAGAAACTTTGTATGCCTTTTTTATTAATTTTTTCTCTTCAACAATTCCGGTTAAAGAAGTCGAGTGTGTACGCAACATTGACACGGAATGATTAATGATTGCACTTTGTATGCCTAATTATGATCACTCTACCTTTAGAAATAACAAATGTGTACAGTCCACAAAGCTTTCATTGACCCTCGAAATTACAATGAAAATACACCCTAAAAAAAATTCTGGCCATAACACTAAAGTCGTTTATTGGTTACTAAATAAAAATAAATCTTAATTTATCCGTAAAAAAATTATTTTTTGTTTTCAATTTGAAATTAATTGAAAGTAAATTGTATATTATTCGGGAAAATAAGTTTCTGATAAGATTACATAGATTTTTTTTATAATTAGATATTTTCTTTCAGAATTTACTCTATAGTTGCACCCAGTACTATGTATTCAAACTGCAAATATTCTGTTGGTGTTACATTACACGATGCTGAACGACCAGCTGCTTTTTACATAGGCATTACTGGTCCATCATATGAGGAATCGAAAAGAGTGGACTTATCGCCAAGGGAAAGTAAGACAATTGACTTCGATGTACCAGAATTGGACAGAGGCACTTATCGACTTACGTCTAGAGGTTTCAGAGGCATTTACTACCAAAACAGTACAAAGTTATTAGTGAAATACACGGGACCTAACTTCTACATACAAACGGATAAAGCGATTTATAAGCCGGGAGATTTAGTGCAATATCGCATATTAATTTTCGATGAAAACCTTCGCCCAATCAAGTTGGAACGACTTTTAAAAATTGCCATTAAAGATGCAGCGAATAATCTCGTGAAAGATATTAAAAATGTTCAACTCATTAAAGGCATTTTTAGCGGTAAATTACAACTCACTGAACAACCCGTTTTAGGTCTTTGGAAAATTGAAGTTGGTTTAGACGACCGTATAGAAAAAACAACAAAATTTGAAGTAGCAAAGTACGTGTTGCCTAAATTCAGTGTAGATATCGACACTGTTACTGATATGGCAATAACTGAGAGCCATTTAAAGATGACTATACGCGCAAAGTACACTTATGGTAAACCGGTCAAAGGTAAGGCTACTGTTCATGTATCACCTGTAAACTTGGAGATAACTACAGATCTGAATGGCAAAAGTCATTTGCAATTTAATTTAAGAAAACAATTAGATATAATTGTACAAAACGGATACTCGTGGCAACTGAAAGTTTTCGCAGTGGTGGAAGAAGAATTAACTGGAAATAGGCAAAATAGTACAGTCAACATAAATCTTCATCGTTCTCCATACATAATCGAAGTCTCCGATGTGATGGAAGAATATGAAATTAATGAAACGTTTGAAGTGAAAGCAGTCGTTAGATATTTAAATGGCAAGCCAGTGCAAGACACAAAAACTCCTGTCTTTCTTAATTATTACTCTTACGGGCTGAGAAAAGATGACAAGTCCGAAATTTTTGAGACTAATCTAGACGAAAACGGCGTGGCCGTATTTAAAGTTAACTTTCAAAATACAGGCTCTTATTCGTCCGAATTTAAATTTAGGGATGAATTTAAGGCCTTGCCGAGTATCTGGATAACAGAAGGCAACAATATGAATGCTGAGTTTGTACCCCGATTAACCCTTCAATTAAAGACAATAAGGTAAGTTAAGAAGCAAAACAAAAAATGGATCCTTGTGTTTATTTTCCCGATATCTTAGACCGCGGTTAGGCGAATATGTATCCATAGCTGTTAAAGCACCCAATATTATGACATATTTGATATACGCAGTTGTTGGGCGTGGCAATATCTTAGAATTGGCTTACATTCCTATGCCGAGTGCTCAAAGATTTTATACAATCACACTCGAAGCTACATTTGAAATGATACCAGAAGCTAATGTATTTGTTTACTACGTGGAAAAGGGCGATTTGAAATTTGAGGAGATCGCTGTTAAGTTTCTTCCAGAGCTAGAAAACAAGGTAAATTGAAGTACGTTTTGACGTCCTTTAAGATTTTCTAAAATTGTTTGCAGATTCATATAAAGGGGCCTCTAGAGGCCAAACCTGGTGAGGAAATTTCTTTGGAAGTCAAAACTGATCCGAATTCGTACATTGGCTTGTTGGGAGTAGACCAAAGTGTTTTGCTTCTAAAATCTGGCAATGATCTTGACTTTGATGCAATATTAAAGGATTTACAGAGTCACAACACCGTAGTGAATTATAATTGGAACAATAAGTACCCAAATCCGGGGCAGAAATCTGGTTTAGTGGTAATGACTAATGCCCATTTTCCCTATGAAGGTAATGTATACATAAAGGTGTTAATTGCAAACGCAGAAAAGACTCGAATGTAGAATTGTAGAAAAAACTATTTTTACTTTGAAATCAGAAGGCTGTGTGTGTAGGTATAAAATAGAGAGCAAAAAGTAGGATTTGTAGTTTTCTATTTACTGAAGATCACTGTTTTGAGTTGCATTATTTGATTGCATTCATTTGATTTCCTATTTCCAATCTCCTACCCACATCTGAGATGTCTAAGCATTTTAAGGAACTTCAACACTAACGTAATAGTGATGAGAGTGGAAATCAAAGACGAGCCTGTGTGAAACAGCGAAACATTTCCATTGCCTGAGTGTGCCATTATAGAACGTCCAGCATACTCTCCGGATATTAGCTTTTTTCCTGAAAATTCTCAATGATCAGCGTTTCCGGGAACATCAACATATGGCTCGATTCTTCAATTGTCTTTTAAAATATTTATTTCGTCTGGAAATACAAAGCCATGCGATCCGATAGGGCGCAAATCGCATGCGCTGTTTGTGTTTCTTGCAATGAATCAAATATTTCCTATAGACAAAGGGATAATAACGAATATATTCGAATACTAAAAAGACCTTGTAAAAAATGTAGCGATGTATTTTGTAAATTTTTCAGATTTCGATACGGGATATACTCCGTTTGCAAATCTGTATATTGGAAATCAAGACACCAATGTATTCAACGATTTAACTTTCCCATCTAGTAACGATGATGATTTTGCCACAGAACCCGTCAAAATTCGACAAGACTTTAGTGAAGTGTGGTTATTTGAACATCTTGAAAAGTATGTAGTCTTTCCGCTCAATGTTTTTTTCTCAAAATTTCTATTACGAAACTATGGAATTAAATCATTGAAAATATTGAATTCATTTGTAACTAATAAGGTACACGTAATGTTATATGTTCAAAAATATTTTGCTTACTTGTAGCCTTTAAAGGAATAATTTATGAAAGAAAAGTAACTTTAAGTTTGAGTTTATTTTTTAATTATCGTATCGACAGGCATTTGACGACAACAATTTTTTACAATTCCGCGAAACAATTTCACGACATTAATTGACTAGTGAGCAGTACAGTTAGTCATTAAATCCCCGTTTGCCGCAACAGCCGACTTTAAACGTGTAAAAAACCCTTGCATTGCATAGATGATTGCGATTATTACAGCAAAGAGTTATCGGTATATTTAGTTGTCCTATCTCCCATAAGTAAAACTGTGAAAGTACGCAAAGTCCGCGGTGTTAGATGGTTACAAATTTAGGGTTATGTAGTTATAGAATCCGTTTTTTTTTTTGGAAGATTGTGGGACATTTTTTAGAATGCATATGGTCTCTCAGCTGTTATACACGCTATGAAACCAAGGTTTCCCACAAGACTTCCAAAGTTTACATAGTTTCAACATTGAAGATATTCTTGTTTAGTAAAGACATGATGAGATGTGAAGACAGTCCACTTGCAAGGGGAAAAGCAGTCTTGTTCATTTCATAGTTGATTAAAGTTTTCATTAGACTACTGGAGAGACAGATAGAGGGATGCACAGATTGATTTATTTATATACATATAAACGGCAATGAGAGTTCATAATTTCGTATTCATCCAAAAATGATGAAAATTGTTGAGAGATGTTCGACCGTTGTGAAACTGAAATGCAAAAAATATTTGCTTTTGATTAGAATATAAATAAGAACAAAACCAATTGGACTAGCCCTATCCATTTAGAATACTAAAAAAATCGGCGTGGAAACGCAGCTGATCTTTCATATTGAATGTTCTACGAACCGCACAAGCAACACATATAATTTTACTAAATCTTATATTGCATGTCCTACATACCTACTAACGATTTTTCACTGCTTAAGTTCAAGTTTGATTTTTCGCGGGCCTTCATAGATGAAATTTCTTTTCTGCCTATTGTTTTCCTCAGTAACGATAATGCGACCACTGCAACAATCACAAAACTCATACCAGATACAATAACTTCTTGGGCAATAACTGCATTTGCGGTAAACGAGAAGACTGGTTTAGCTATGACCGAGAATCCGTTCATAATTAATGTATCTCAACCGTTTTTTATCGAAGTAAATTTGCCGTATTCAGTGAAAAGGGGAGAAGTTATTGCAATACCGGTTATTGTTTTCAACTACATGGATGAAGTTTTGGATGTGGTGATCACCATGGATAATATTGATAAAGAGTATCATTTCATCGAAGTGTCCAATGAAATTGGACAGTTTATTCTAGATGCGACAAAGAAAATGAAACGAAAAATAATATCTCCGAATAGTGGCGAAAGCGCATCCTTTATGATACGTCCAACCGTAGTAGGAGATATAGAATTGAAAATTAAGGCTGTATCACGGTTCGGAAGCGATGCTGTACATAAAAAACTGAAAGTAGAAGCTGAAGGCATCACTCAATATAAAAATGAAGCTTTGTTTTTAAGTATGGCTTTTGGACAACCGCAGGAAAGGCTACTAGAAGTCGCTATACCAATGGAGGCTGTTAAGGATTCTGAATATTTGGAATTCTCTGTGGTTGGCGATCTTTTGGGTCCTACGATGAAAGGTCTAAATGAGCTTGTACGTAAGCCCTACGGCTGTGGTGAACAGATTATGGTGAATTTTGTCCCTAACATATTAGTCTTACGCTACTTGGAAGCCATGGCCGTTGATATGCCAGATGTAGTGAACAAAGCAAAAGGTTTTTTGGAAATTGGTTATCAACGTGAATTGACTTACAAGCACAAAAACGGTGCATTCAGCGTCTTCGGCGAAGGTAGAAGCACACCGAATACTTGGTTAACCGCTTATGTAGCTCGTTCGTTTATCCAAGCAATTAAATACACGACCATTGATGAAAAAGTGATCAAAGACGCTTTCGAATTTTTAATCGCGAATCAAGAGCAAAATGGTCGATTTAAGCAAACAGGTTTTCTGTTCAGTCCAACTTATCAAAATGATATTGGATTCAACGCTTACGTGTTGTTGGCTTTCTTAGAAAGTGAAGTATGTTTTTCTAGCGCATATTTATCCATGAAAATAAACCTAAATTTTTCATCTCAATAGAAATACGCTGAGCTTTATAAACATCAGATTGAAAAATGTCTTCGATATATAGTTAGAGAGTTAGAAAATGAAAACGATTCCTACGCGTTATCTTTGGCTGCAATTGCTTTGCAGAAAGCTGATCATGACATGATCGGCGAAGTCCTAGAAAAACTACAAGCGCAAGCTAAGGAAGAAAACGGCCTTAAGTGGTGGACTGGTGCGAACGACAATAACGTTGAAATTACTGCCTACGCGTTGCTAGCTTTGGTTGACACTGAATTCATTGGCGAGCTATTTCCAATCATCGAATGGTTAATTAATCAACGTAACAGTAATGGTGGCTTCGAGTCTACTCAAGGTACTGTAGTAGGTCTTGAGGCGCTTATTAAATTCTCTAAGAAATTCTCAGTTACTGGAAACTGCGATATGTCAATTAAATTCGAAGCGTTTGATGACGGAAAGAAAGAACTTACTCAGCATAGCTTTGAACTAAACAAAGATAACTTCTTGGTACTACAAACTCACGTGGTAAGACTAAATAGTTGAACTTAGTGAACTGCTTGTAAATTTTATATTTGTTTGGCTTTTCTTGCACAGTTACCGAAAGCCACACGCTCATTAAGTTTGGAGGCTGATGGCACTGAAGGTTCTTCGTTAGTTCAACTTTCCTATCGATATAACTTGGCAACCAAAGACGATAAATCTGGTTTTAAACTAAACATTAACCCACAGATCTTGCCATCGCAACAGCTGCAGCTTAGCGTATGCGCCAATTACCAACCGGCTGCTGATGACGTTGTTGAAGAATCCAATATGGCTGTCTTGGAAGCTTCTTTGCCATCTGGTTACATCGCTGATCGTGAGAAATTCAATGATATACATGCTGTTGAACGTGTTCAGCGTGTTGATACGGAAAACTCCGATACAAAAGTTGTCGTATATTTCGACGGCTTAGTGAAAGGTGAACAAGTATGTGTTAGTATAATGGCAGACAAAGCTTTTGCTGTAGCCGAACGAAAACCAGTCCCCATTATTCTATATGATTATTACAACACTGAATATCGTAGAACCGAATATTATCAAATAGAATCCTCGTTGTGTGATATTTGCGAGGGTCAAAAATGTGGAAATGCTTGTAAATAATAATTCGTCTTATTGAATAAATAAAACGTTCTCTTATAGAATTTTATAATCTACACCACAGCATTATCCATTTACTGAATTCTATGATGTGACAGAAAATGTCCACGTAATCATGAGGAGAAAAAGGGGCTCTCCAAAAGTTATATTTAAAGTTATTTGAAGACACGTTAGCACTTCCTTTTTGAAATTATTTAAAAATTTAATGTATATGAAACAATTCACTCTTGTCATAATGAAAAATATAAAGATTTTTTCAACCCAAATTTTTAATAAGAAGTCTACATTCAGATTGAACAAATGGAATTTTTATTTTGTAATGTGAAAACTTAGTACTTGATTCAAAGAACAACTTCTCGCTACAAACATGTGTTTTTCTACACATTTATGGCATAAAAAGCAGCATTTGTCGAGAAAATGGGAGCTTGAAACTACAATTATCAGGAAAATTGGATCATTCTTGTTGGGAAAAGTGGCCTTGGTGAGCAAATGACTGATAATCGTTGTTTAATGATATAGCGTCAACTTGCTTGTATATTAAGTGAAAATTTTTCACCAAAAATAAAATTTTGGTTTAAGTTAAATGAAAAAGAAAGAACTAACAGATGTTAGATGTCTGCATATGCGATTTACATAAAGCATTTGCGAAAAGTTTGCTTCTTCATTCTTCAGGTTAAAGCGCAATAAATGCGCGATACTAATTCTACCTTTCGCTTTATCCGGCGGAGTCACAAGCGACGGTTTAGTCACTTTTCAAAAATAAAAATGAAAAATTGGTACTAGAATGGTTTATTTTAGAAAGTGAAGGCGATACAAATCACCTGAAAGTTTGCTTTAGTATGTCCGGCAGATGACGGACTTGCAATGAATTTTTTGTAATTATTATAAATATTCTTTAATTACAATCTACTTAATATCGCTATTAATATGCTAATAATTCTCTGAAGAGAGAGTGGGGGGTTTTTCGATAGACCGTTTCTACATAGCGAAATAAGTGAAAAGAAATTTTAAAACGACTTTTAAACGAGAAGAGAGCTCTTTTTGATGTTTCTGTTAACGTTACAGAAGTTGCTTTGTTACATTAGGATCTATTTCACTGCATACTCGTTTATTCCCGTTATCTTGAAGGCTTTTAATTTTTTGACAGAAGCAATAATTCCTTTCAAATCGCTCTTAACCTCATATCTACTCAATGGCCTTTCTAATGAAGGTACATTAACAAAGGTAGACGGACATAAGGACTCTCTAAAGACATGTACCGGAAATGCCAAAGTTAGAAGTAAGTCATTAGGTTACCAGCAGGCACTCATTCGACACAGATTTCCCTTTCAGAGCACCAGAGGGGAAGAGATCGAAATTGCTTTCTGATGATGAACTTTTTTTTGAAAACACCTCTACAAGCATTTTTTTTTTTGAAATATTTATAAATATTTGCAAATATCTACTTATATGTAATTTATGCAATTTCAATCTTTCATACCATTCATCGTGTTATCTGCTAATTCTGTATGGCTGTGTGGTATAAAATTAAAAATCAGTCCAGTAACAACTAACGTATGTTCACCTTTGCGCGCTCTCTTAGCCCCATACTCAAGTCTAATTTAAAATTCTCGTTCATTTTTCTTGTTATTAAATATTTACGGTTGCGTTAGCTCCGCGATATTTTGCATAGAAATAAGCCTGCACCGATACGATCTTCGTTTTGTTTGGCAAATATAATGTTCCTAAGCAATTATTTTTATGTTGTATGGAAGAATAGACGACGTAAGGTAAAGTCTTGCTTAGTCATTGAAATTGAAGATCTTTCTTTCGCTCTTCTTCATAGATATTTGTATTGTGTGTACCGGTTTTCGTTACAAAGTTCTAAAAATTAGGCATTTAAAAGTTTATTTTTCATGAGAACCCTTACAATGTATAACACGGGATACAAAAAATAGATCCATGTGATCCAAAATTATTGAAATTAATACTTTTGATAAATTATAAAAATAATATTTTCATTATGAACGTTTTTCTCCTTTGAAAGCTTATTATACGATTATATGGGAGAATACTTAAGAAAATGGGTCATTTCATTCAAATTTTCTAGGTCAATTTGGTATGTGAAATACTATTACTCTGAAATTTTTTTCAAAAACTTTTGATAATTGTAGGTTTTCTCGCACATAACGAAATATTAAAGAAAAAGCGAAAGAGCTTCCCCTTCCATTATATTTTCCATAAGACATTCCTTGGGACAAAATAGGTCTGTGTACCAAACTTTGTCGAAATATCTCAAAAATTGCGATTTATAGGTTGAATAGGAAAACACGTTCTGAAACATCAGACGGACAGGCAGACAAGCTCAAATTGACTCAGAAAATGATTTCGAATCGATTGCTTTAGTAAAAGTTGGGACTCTCTTGAATTCTTCTTGTTGTTAAACTCGACCATTAAAACTTAGCAGTGTAGACTATAAATAGCCTAAAGATCTCTAGTTATTTAGTTCTCTCTCCTAAAAATTATCAGTCACTCTAATGTCTCTCATATATTGAAGCATCTTCGTTTGCGTTTTAATTGTTCTCAAAAAAGTAACTATTTGTAAATTAAAAGAAAAAGAAAAATATAATAAGTGTGCATGAAATAAAAAGTATATAATTTATTGAATAAATAAATCTTTTAAATTAGTTTTCATTAAACCGGGCTTGAGTGTACAAGTGAGTAATTAGCAGAAATAAAAAGTAAATATTGTTGTAAATTAAAGTGAAATCGAAGTAAAATGTTTCGAGCTCTTTCTTCAATTTACTGTATTTTATATATGGTATGGATCGTAAAGGGAAATGGGTAAGTTGAACGATTTTCCAAAATTTGTGGAATTTTTTCTAAGTTTCACATATTTGGGTTTTTCCTCGAATTGCTGCCAATTAACATTTATATGATAATTATTTATAAATAATTTTCATATCAATATGATTCAATCAAAAGTTCTGCATTAAGGTAATAATATTATTTAATCAGACAAGGCCATCACATGGGTCAACGATGTTGAGATGTTAAAAAAATTATGAAAAAGAAAGAAATTTTAAACAGCCAGAATATGTTTTATTTAGGGAATATCTTCCCTGCCCTTCCTTTACTAACTTTGAATACTTCTACTATGCTTCCGTAGTTTGTGTTTTTCTTAAGGTTAAACTTTGACCCTCATCAGTTTAAATCAATGCATTAAGATTTAAATCGATTTTATTAACGGACGAGATTAGGGCTATTTTTATAACAATATTTGAACAAGATTTAAATCAATATCTCGTATAGATAGCTTGAGTTAACAGTTTTTTCTATTATCTATGTATTTGCGGATCAAATTACTCTCTTACTGAAGAGTTGCAGATTTCGAGAAGACCGTTGTAAAACTGAGGTGTACATTGCCGGTCCTCTAGTGATTGAAAAGTACATTACATACTTCTACATACTGTAACTAGTCAGAAAGAGAAATGTATGTGGTGAGAAAGTATTGGCTACGATTGCGTTTAGGTCCAAGAAAAAGCCGGAATTCGGCAACGAGTGTTCCATGCTAAGTTGACAAAATCAAGTCGAATTCTTCAAGGACACTTCTCCGTTTAGATTGCTCTCATACTAGCAAAGCTTTAGCCCCATAAAGTACATATATTCTTGGTCAGCATCAAATTTAGAATCGATTTAAGCGCGTCCGTCTGTCCGTCTCTCTATGCAATATCTTTGGTAAACATTCTCCTAGTCGCAGAAATGAAGATGTCATCTTCAAATTTGGCAGGAACATTGAAAGTTCTTTCACTGCCGCGCCCACCTATTACAATTTAGTTTTTCCCCCTTTTTTTAAGATAAAGGTGCTGGGCATAAATGATTCGGTATAGCCGAATATATTTTTCTTACTTGTTATTATCGTATTATATATTTCTGCATGCTCAGCTGCGTCTGTATATGAAAAAAATTTCAATTTCTAATATTTTTCGGCGAAAATCGGTCAAGAGGAGACAAGAGTTGATCGATCTTGCATGCGTAATGTGGGAAGTTTTTCTGGTAAGTTGAAGGAAAATTCTTTAGAGATAAGTAGGAGTCAAAGTGTCACACAGTAGCAGCGTTGTGTACAGCTGGCTGAGGTAGTTCCTCTTGGAGGCCCGGAATTAGTGGTAATTTCGCCTAGGAAAGATTTATTTGTGTCGCGTTTCGCGTTCAAAACTTCTATGGATATGATTGACGGCTTTGTTAAGACAAAAGATTACTAATCAAAATACGAACAGAGGTTTAAAATTAATTTTTCTAGTAGAGGAATTGCCTCATTAAAAACTCTTGTTCATTCATTTCTTTATTTGTGCATCGTTGACAAAAAATGTGGACCTGATGGAGGATGATTTATTAAGGAATTTGTACCTCATCGATCTGCCAAATTACCCAGTATCTGCTCAAGAGTGTATTTTTTATTTTTATATCAGTTTTTTGCCTCTAGACTGACATGTATATCTGGAAATAGCTGGAAAAATGCTTCTCGGGTTAAAGTCGCGTTGAATTTGCTTTACCCTTGTATTCTATTCCATTGGTTTGTTAGATTATAGTTTTGTGGGCACTCCAGAAATTTTTTGGCTGTGGTTGGAAAGAACTTTTTTGTTTCTTTTCGATTTACAAAAGATAGAATTGGGATCCACAGGTCGAGCTATGTTTTTTTACTAATTCTCCCGCTTAATATTACAGTTTTTCCGTCTTTACTACAATTGTAATGTTTTCTTTCCGATCTTGTTGCATTTTCATTCTATTTTTTAGAATTTATTCTGTAGTGGCTCCCAAAACCTTGCAGTCAAATCAGAAATATTCCGTTAGTGTTACATTACACGATGGCAAGCAACCAACTACATTCAAAGTAGGCATTACTGGCCCATCTTATAATCATTGGGAAACTGTGAACTTATCTCCGATGCAAACCAGCCAAATAGACTTCATGTTACCTGAATTAGATGAAGACTCATATCGATTAGTTGCCAAAGCTATCGAGGGCTTCGATTTTGAGAACTCTACACAGCTGCAAGTTGCACACAGTAAACCAAAGATTTATATACAGACGGATAAAGCAATTTATAAACCAGGAGATTTAGTGCAATATCGCATATTAATTTTGGATGAAAACCTTCGACCGATAAAATTGAAACAAACTTTAAAAATAAAGATTAAAGATGCAGAACATAATCTCGTAAAAGATACCAAAGATGTTGAACTCATTAAAGGCGTTTTTAGTGATAAATTACAACTTACTCAACAGCCCATTCTTGGTGTCTGGATAATAGAAGTTGGTTTAGATGACCGTATAGAAAAAACAAAGGAATTTGAAGTAGCAAAGTACGTGTTGCCTAAATTCAGTGTGGATATTGATACTGTTACAGATTTGGCAATAACTGAGAGCCTTTTAAAAGTGACTATACGAGCAAAGTACACTTATGGAAAACCGGTCAAAGGTAAAGCCACTGTTACCTTATCGCCAGTAAACTTGGAGAAAACTACAGATGTTAATGGTAAAGGTCATGTAGAGTTTGATTTACAACAAGAATTAAAATCGGTACTTAAAGAAGGAGTCGTAAAAATTCTCGCAGTAGTCCAAGAGGAACTAACTGGTAATCGGCAAAATAGTACGGTGATCGTTAATCTTTATAGTTCCCAATATACAATCCAAGTACCAGATCCAGTGACAGAGTTCGAACCTAATAAACCATTTGAAGTAAAAGCAGTTATTAAATATTTAAATGGCAAACCTGTTAGAGATTCAAAAACTCCAGTACTTCTCAAATACTACCAAGGATGGGGAGAAAATGTTGCGGTTGAAACATTTACAGCTAACTTAGATGATTTTGGTGTAGCCATATTTGATGTGAAGTTGCCAGCTGCAAAAGTTTTCCGATGTGAAATTAAATTTGCTGACAAAACTCTTCAACTTTTGTCTCTTCATCCAAAAATGCATTCCGATGATTTGACTGAGACGGTCGCTGAATTAACTCTTACTTCGGTTCACAAGAGGTAAGTCGGATAGAAATTTTTGCAAAAATGTATTTTTACATTTAAATTCGTGTAAATTGTATTCCAGTCCACACGTAGGCGAAGATGTGTCCGTAGCGGTAAAAGCACCTAAACCTTTTTCTTATTTAGTGTACACAATTGTAGGACGTGGCAACCTATTAGAAATGAATAACATACATTTGCCTAATCCGCAGAACTTTTACACAATAACCTTTAAGGCTACCTTTGAAATGATACCTAATGCACAAGTATTTGTTTACTACGTCGATAAGGGTGATCTAAAGTTTGCAGAAATTAGCATTAGGATAGAACCGGAATTTCAAAACGAGGTAAAATGAAAGCTTAAAGGCTTTATAAAATATTTTTATAATTTTTGTAAATTCTTACAGATTGAAATAACGGGCCCTGATACGGCAAAGCCTGGTCAGGAAATTACTTTAAATGTCAAAACTGATCCGAATTCGTATGTTGGACTATTGGGAGTGGATCAGAGCGTTTTATTATTAAAATCTGGCAATGATATAGATCCACGCGCTATACTCAATGATTTCAAAACTTACGAACATAAAGCAACTTTGACACATAGGAATGTTTACAAAATTCCCGGAGAAAATTCTGGTTTGGTAGTAATGACGAACTCCCATTATCCTTATAAAGGTAAATTATTTTTTGACAAAAATTAAAGTGTCATTAAATTAAATAATTATTCTTATAATGTTTGTTTCCCATTATACTATAATAAATTAAATTTCCGAGCAATTATTTGTTATACTTCCGTATTATCTCGTTGAAGTTTTTAATGTGTTCATGGATCGTCACCTATACCTATTACGTGCTCCTTCTTTTAACATTATGCCGTATTCTATACAAGCAGTTTCAAGACCTTCAGCCGAATCTTTCACGCCTTTAGCAGAACCCCCGAAGATACGGAAAAATTTTGCCGAAGTTTGGTTATTCGAAAATTTAGATGAGTAAGTATATAAATTTAATGGAGAATATGGACCATATATTACTTATTTTCTAGTCACAGAGCATCTCTTTTGTAATGATATTGAGCTTAATTTTGTTAGACACATGAAGCCGACTTTATATTATTCTTAAGCACGTCTTTGCTATATAGGAATAGATCAAAATATTTTAATAATCTAAATATATTATGAAAATAAGCCATCCGTAGAAAACATTCATTCAGGTTGAGTAACCTTTTTTATTGACAAATAAGGAACATGCTGAGCTACTTCCAAGAGACTGTTTCAGTGTTTGTAGAATACCACAATATACCTCAAGGTTCGATACATTGGCCTTCGGATTCTAAGGATATCTGAATACCATTCAATTAAAGCTTCTGAATCAATTGCGGCCCCTTCTACTGGTCAACTAGATGCTTCAAAGGACCGAATATTTTTCATTAAGAGCATTTTCAGCGAAGTGTCTAGCTTCTATTTTACCGCTTCTATTTACCGCCGTTCAATATTCTTCTTTGGTCCTCTTTAAAAAACAAACTTTTTGTGATAACCATCCATTAGAATATTCATTAGAAAATTTCATTTGGATGATTTTATCGTTTGTTTTATGTAAAAGTGTCGTAGATCAAGTTTTTATTTTAAATACAAATGTTATGTTCGCTAAAAAAATTCATAGCGATGATCGGCATTTTTAAATATGTCCATAATTCTGTACACATGCGCATACCTATATATAAAACGATTAAATTTTCTTTTATCTTCATCTTTTAAATAATTTGCTAATGCAGAGTTTAAGTCATGCATTAGCATGCTACTCCTTATAAGGGTGATATCCTCCTACCATGCCTCTATATATTTCGCGATATCAGAAAGCTTACAAAGATTAAATTATTTTAACTTTTCAGTAATAACAAAACCGGCTTCTTGACGCTGACGAAAAATCTGCCCGATACGATAACCTCTTGGGTAATTAGCGCTTTTGCGGTAAACGAGAAGACTGGTTTAGCTGTGACCGAGAATCCGTTCAAAATTAATGTATTTCAACCATTTTTCATCGATGTAAATTTACCGTATTCTGTGAAAAGGGGTGAAGTTATTGCGATACCGGTTATTGTTTTCAACTACATGGATAAACTCTTGGATGTGGAGATCACCATGGATAATACTGATAAAGAGTATGATTTCACCGAAGTGACCAATGAAATTGAAGATTCTATTCTAGATACACCAAAGAGAATTAAACGAATCTCAGTACTTCCGAATAGTGGCGAAAGTGCATCTTTTATGATACGTCCAACCGTAGTAGGAGATATAGAATTGAAAATTAAGGCTGTATCACCGTTGGCAGGCGACGCAGTACATAAAAAACTGAAAGTAGAAGCTGAAGGTGTCACTCAATATAAAAATGAAGCTTTGTTCTTAAATTTGGCTTCTAAAGAATCGCAGAAAAGTCTACTAGAAGCCACTATACCAATGGAGGCTGTTAAGGATTCTGAATATTTGGAATTCTCTGTGGTTGGTGATCTCTTGGGTCCTACGGTGAAAGGTCTTAACGAGCTTGTACGTAAACCATACGGCTGTGGTGAACAAAATATGGTGAATTTTGTTCCCAACATATTAGTTTTACGCTACTTGGAAGCCATGAGCATTGATATGCCAGGTGTAGTGAACAAAGCAAAAGATTTTTTGGAAATTGGTTATCAACGTGAATTAACTTACAAGCATAAAAACGGTGCATACAGCGCTTTCGGCGAAGGTAGAAGCACACCGAATACTT
>KK351120.1:339648-390899 GCA_000671755.1 Glossina brevipalpis | reverse complement strand
GCTGTCTTGGAAGCTTCTTTGCCATCTGGTTACATCGCTGACCATGAGAAATTCAATGACATACTTGCTGTTGAACGGGTTCAACGTGTTGATACGGAAAACTCTGATACAAAAGTTGTCGTATATTTCGACGGCATAGTGAAAGGTGAACAAGTATGTGTTAGTATAATGGCAGACAAAGCTTTTGCTGTAGCTAAACAAAAACCAGTCCCCATTATTCTATATGATTATTACAATACTGAATATCGTGGAACCGAATATTATCAAATAGAATCCTCGTTGTGTGATATTTGCGAGGGTGAAGACTGTGGAAATGCTTGTAAATAATAATTCGCCTTTTTTAATAAATAAAACGTTCTATGATAGAATTTTATAGTCCACATTAAAGCGTTATCTGGTTGTTATGTTTGTACCGTAGTATTTTTTGAAAATTAAAAAAAAAATAAAACTAATACGAAACTAGACAACATTTTCGATTTATTTGTACGAATGTTTACGTATTCACTGAAGATATTCTTGAGAGAGGGAGATAGATGTTGCAAAGAACATTTAGCATCAGTTTCTTTTATTCTCTATATATAAGGAACTTGCTAAAATGAATAATAGTTTTAAACAAATAGTTAACATTTAAAAAAATAAACACAACTTGAAACTATTATTAAATGACCCCGACGTGATTTGAACACGCAACCTTCTGATCTGGAGTCAGACGCGCTACCGTTGCGCCACGGAGTCCCTTAGGTAATTCTATGTTAACATTATATAAAAAATTGTAAATAAAAAATCTAGTAAGCAAATTGCAATGTAAAGAAAAAGTAAAAAAAAAAATAATTAAATTGCTTTCTCACTAATTCTTTTGCTGCTATCTATTGAGAAAGATTACAAATAAGTTATAAATTAAATTTAAGTGAAAAACTTAATACAAAACGTATTACCGCGCAATTAATTCTCTTTATTTCTATTACGGCATTTTCTCTTCGATATTGCAATATATTCTATGCACATATTGATAATTATGTTGAGAGATACGAATGAAAGCTTCTCATAAGTGCTCTCTCATATATTTGTCTTTCTTTTTTATTGAAAGCTTTCGCTATCAAGAACACTATAAGTAACCGAAAATTTTTACTTTTATTTTCAGTTAGTCTTCAAAATCAAAAATCAACAAGTTTAGTTGTAAAAAATGAATTTCAGATATTATTTAATTCTGAAGTTATTGACTTATCTATTAACAACAGCTTTGGCGGATCAGGGAAATAATGAGTTCTCTGCAAAGATTCGTTATGATAATTATCAAGTTTATAAAATAAATATTAAAGATACAAAACAATTACAACTCATGAATGCCTTTCAAAACCAGACAAAGGTAAAATTAAATTTAAAATTAAGATTTAAGGACTTTTTTAAAATTACACAAAAAATTTTTTTCTATAAATTATAGTTCAGCGTATGGAAAGATTATAATTACATTACAAACGATATCCATGTTATGGTTAAAGCACAAGAGGTTTATAATTTTCTACAATTGATGCACGATTATGATATCGAGAAGGAGCTCTTAATAGAAAATGTTCAAGAGTAACTAACTAATAAATCTTTTATTGCAGATAATAATATAATAAATTTTATTTTCACTATCTATAAGGCTTATCGATTTAGAGCAGTCCCATTCTGGCTCTAGTAAATTCGATTGGACTCGTTATTATCAATTACATGAAATTGAACAATGGTTGGATGATATTCTGTTAACTTATCCGAATGTTACTGAAAGCTTTAGTATTGGTAACTCATATGAAAATCGTCCCATAAGAGGTATTAAAATTGCTTTTAAACCAAATAATCCCGTTATATTCATCGAAGCAAATATACATGCTCGTGAGTGGATTACATCGGCAACTGCAACTTGGTTCATAAATGAATTATTAACGTCTGAAGATCTTGAAGTTCGAGAGATGGCCGAAAACTATAATTGGTATATAATACCAGTTTTGAATGTGGATGGATTCGTTTTTTCACATGAACGGGTAAGATTTATTATTAGACATTTTAGTTCTTTTTCTAGTGTCTAGCCATCATAGACATCATAATTAGTCTATGTTTTTGATCATTAAAAATCTGAAAGATTAAAAAATTGCGTATCTCTTTATCGAAAAATCTTAAAACTAATTATAAAAAGATTCAAATTTTGTGCAAACTATCCAGTACTACAAGATCAGAAATATTTCGCTAATAAGCTAGAAAATTTTTTATCGTGTCTTTATGCATTATAATACGCAGCATCGGGCCTTATATCGAATGAGATTGATTCATTTCTTCTAAGTAATGATTCCGAGAAGATTCTACTAATATTTACACAAGGAATCGAGACAAGTTTAAATCTGGATCTATTTATTCAAAATTTCATCAAATTTTTTTTTTTTAAAACTAACAATCAAACAGATCCATAGCCTTAATCCCCGCAAATATCACACAACGAAGCTTCTATTTAATAATATTCGATTCCACGATATTCACTAATGTAATAATCATATGGAGTAATGGGGACTGGTTTTTGTAATCAAGCAGATAAACTCTTTTTTTTTATTCAGGATCGCTTATGGCGTAAAACTCGTCAGCCTACATCGACACCAGATTGCATTGGCACGGATCCTAATCGTAATTTTGACTCCCACTGGATGGAAAATGGCGGTGCATCGGGGAATCCTTGCGAGGAAACTTATGCTGGCCCAGAACCCTTTTCAGAATCCGAAACCAAAGCCTTAGCTGAATTTCTTACAAGCATTCAGCATGAAATCAAAATTTATCTTGCTTTTCATTCCTACAGTCAATTACTTTTATCACCCTACGGTCACACGATAGATCCTCCTGAGAATTACGAAGATTTATTGCAAATAGGAAAAGCATTTGCAGATGCTATTGGAAGTCTACCGTATAACACGACGTATCGTTACGGTTCTACAGCAACGACAATATGTGGGTATTCATTATGCGAAAATTACTTCATTTAATTTTCTTTTTTTTTATAGATATAACTTCGGGTGCATCGGTGGATTGGGTTTATAATAATTTTGATACAGTAAACGTAGCTTACACTATAGAATTTCGTGATCAAGGACGTTTCGGTTTTGTTTTACCGCCCGTACAAATTATACCCAATTGTGAAGAATTAATGGCAGGCATATTAGCTTTAGTGTCGAAATCCCATGAACTGGAGTACATTTAAAAATAATTATTAATTTTTCGTAACATATCAAAATGTTTAATAGTTATTAAGGCAATAAAGATATGTTGACGTAATTGAAAACAAATCAAGTTTTTACATCGCAAAATTAAATTTTCTTAAAACAGAAGATTTAAGAACAATAAATAAGAAAATATTTATCTACAGAGAATTCGCTTAAAAGCCTAAGAATGCATTTGGAATTTTTTTTAGCAATTTTGCAGTTTACAGTAGATGGTACAACCGAAGTGATAAATATCTAATAATAATTTTCCGGCAGCCGTATATACTAAAATTTTGTAAGTAAAAAACTGTTTTCTTTTTTTATTGCAATTTTTTGTTATGATGCTAATGACAGATATCTCAAAAACAATGCCGTAAAATAGGCCGGTCCATTGATCGGGATGATTTTTCCGGAATTAATCTTTGTAAGGCTTCAAATAATATGAAGTGATCACGATTGTGTGTCAAGATTTAAAACTATTGACATTCAGGTATAAGAAAACATTTACGATTTTCGATTTTCGTCTAACAGAACCTTGGCTAGTAAATGAATATTCAGCGAAATTTGTAAAATATAAATAAAAATTTTGTAAGCATATTAGCGTCTAACTCGTACTTTTTTCTTTCCTTTAAACGCACGGTTGTTCTTTATATATCACTGATTTTTTTTTTATTATTTTAATATTTAATAAATAATTTTAAATTATTATTATTATCGAAATTATTCTTGAAAAAATTTTAAGAATTAAGATTGAATCCCTGGCTGAAATGTAATCATAAATATTCGACATAAAATAAAAATAATTTTCTTAACAGATCTTTGTTAATTTTGTAAATTGATAGCAAATGGCTAAGTCCAAACAATGTATTGAGAAAAAAATTCCATCGAAATCTCAAGCGAAAGTGTTAAAAAAAAAGCATAATATAACTAAGCACATAGTTATTTAAAAACTCCTTTAAAATGGAGAAGATCTTTTGAGATAAACAGCTTTTTTAGATTTAACTTTAATTTCTTTTATTTTCTATAAGAAATTTGTTAAAACTTAATAATAGTTTGATTTATAATTAACAACTATGAAAAAAAAAATTGAAAAAAGTTTGGCACGTGTTAGAGTGACCCCGACGTGATTTGAACACGCAACCTTCTGATCTGGAGTCAGACGCGCTACCGTTGCGCCACGGAGTCATGTTGACGAATTGTGTCAATTCTTCATGTAAATAAAAATATTATATATTCGTAAGCTAAAAGTCAAAGAAAATTTTTATAATTAAAATTTCTTGCTCACACTAATTCTATTTATTTCTTCGGAACAAATCTCATATACACACAAGTAAAAAAATTAATATTAATAGTAATTGCATTATAACGCAATTAGCGAAGGTTGGATGTGTATTTCTTTTACCCAAACGTTTGAAACAATTAGAAGTAACTTCCAGAGGAGCTACAAAGTATAAAAATTCTTCATCGGTATCAAATTGTGAACCGATTTAAGCATGTCCGTCCATGAAATATATAGGCTAAACATTCTACCCGACGCACAAATTAATATATCGGCTTCAAATTTGGCAAAAAAAATAGTAAAAGTTGTTTGTTATTGAATCTGGGACTAATCGGTCGAAAAACAGTGTAACATAGATTGCGAATACGTCTGGTTCATAGATTTTTTGCTCATCGCCTGGAATAGATACATCATAAAAATTTGGCAAGTAAACCAAGCACGCAATATTATAGAACATCAAAACTTTTGTGATTTTCGAATCAGAATGAACGAGAAGAGTACAAAAGATTCGGTCACAGCAAAACATAATTTTGTTATTTATTTATTTGCTGCATTTTCTCTTCAACAATACATACATGTTGAGGGCCATAAATAAAAGCTTCTTATTGCTACTCTTATTTTTATATACACAACTGATGATGAGGAGTATATTCGTTTTGTTATATTGTTTGTATGTTAATGCCCAGAAGGAAATTTCATAGAATCCCACAAAGTTTATATATGTATATATTATATATATATATATACCAACTGGGCTGAAAAGTTCGTAGGCTACCGTAGAAAAATTATTTTTTTTGATAGAATTTCATTTTATTTTTCAATATAATTGCCTTCGACGCCATTACAACGGTTATAGCGGTCATACAATTTTTCAATACCATTTTTACAGTACGATTTGTTTTTAGGCTCAAAATAGTCGACGCCGGTGTGAAATGATGAAGCCATGTTTCGTCCATTATTACATATCAACACAAAAATTCAGTTTTATTACGATTGAACGGCTCCAAACACTGCTTAGAATCATGAATTCATTGTTGTGTTTTGGTCAATTGTAAAGCTCGCGCGGTACCCACTTTGAACAGAGCTTTCGAGTATCCAAATATTCATTCACGATATGTCCAACACCTTTGATATCTTTAGGGTCTCAGCTATCTCAATCAACTTCACTTTACGCTTATCCGAAATTATTTCGTGGACTTTTTTGTTATTTTCGTCGGTAACAGCCTCTTTGGGGTGTCCACTGCGTGCACTGCCCTCGGTGCTCATTTCGCCTCATTTGGATTTAGCAAACCACTTCTCTACGATTGATTTTCCTAATGCAAAGTCCAAATAATGGTTATCAAACCAAGCCTTGGCTTCAATAGTATTTTTTTGGCCAAAAAGCAATGCTTTATTTAACACACGAAATTCCTTTTTATTCGTTTTTTCAAACTAACAAAAGTTGCTTCACTAAAAATGGTATAACTCACATGCTAATAGTGCAACAGTTGTTAAATTTATACACCTATCTTTTGAAGTTTAGGGTTAACTAAAAATCATATGGATTTAATACTAGTATCGTCATCTATTTGTCAGCCCACGATCTTTTCAGTCCATCAGTTAATACCCAGAAGGCAATTTCAGAGAATATATATATACATATATATATATATATATTTTTATTTTTTTTTTGATCAGCATCAATTTAGAAGAGCATGTCCGTCTGTCCGTCTGTGTAGTGTCTTTGGTAAACAACCTCTTAACCACAAAAATGAAGACATCGACTTCAAATTTGGCAGAAATATTGAACGAGATTTTGTCGTATCGAAAATGGGCCAAATCGGTCGAAGCGCCCAGTGCAACATAAACTAAGAACACCTCTATTTTCGAGAAAAAAAATTGTGTTTTTTGTTATTCTATTCTATTCTAGTATCGATAAAAAAAAATGGGAATGATCCCACAACTTATCCCCAACACAACTCACATTAAATTCCTTTGCCTTTCCCTAGCCTAGTTAGCACAGGTCGCAGAAAGAAATGTTCTTGCCATCTTGGAAATTTTCTTGGGTTACCGTTGAGCTTGTCTTCTTTACAATACTCCACGTACTTTTTACTTAGAAATCATTTAATATTTTTTTCTTTTTTATTTATTATTTTCTTCGACTCACTGCCTCCCATATACGAATTTATATAAGATAGCCCGTTCGTGTGTCCATTCGTGTGTTATTAAATCAATCCATAGAGCAAAAATTGAGACAGATTTTCCGTTCTTGACTCAGCCATATACATCTCTGAGCTTTGTTTTAGAAAGCTAAATCATGAAACTTAAAGTATTAATATTGTTTCTATATAAAATTAATGTCTCTTATCTTTATTTTATTCAAAACTACAAAAAATAAATAAAAAATTGTAGGAAATATCGAAATTTCATTCCCAACTTGTTCCATATGGACACAGCAACAATTTCTTATTTTTTGTTTAAAAAATGTTATAAAATTTAAATAAAATAAGTAAGTAAGTAAAAGGAATATTTTATTATAACCAAAGTTTTCTTTAGTGAATATTTAAATAATTAATATAAGAAGAAAGTAAATCATCTATTTTGTAGCTTTGGTCTGTAATGTATAGCAATTTGTTAGATCCCAATAAATTACCGATATGTATATTAAAAAAAGTATTGCCAGAGCTCCAGAAATTTAATTCTTTAAACTCGAAAGATTGTAAAGTATTCTAAAAGTAGAAAAATAAAACATTATTACAACATCTCTTTGACTGATGCTAGAAGAATAAAGCTAACCTTAGTACTTGCATCTACTATATGAAAACCTTTACGATTTACAGCCAAAACTATATACTCAGGTAAGGATGAATCATTCGTTTGCTTAACTCTAAAAAATGTAGAACCGAACATTTCTTGTTCCGCTAAATAGCGAAGAAATTGTAATTTTATCAAGTCTTTTTCTAAATTAGTTGTTGTTGTTAGATTTTTAAATTGATTAATTAGTTGGGTTTTCCATTCGTTTGGTTTCATTAGAGGGATAAGATCTTGTGGTATTAATTGAGTTAAAATTTCTTGAGGTTTCTGCAACGCTTTCGTTATATCTGCTCCACAATTCACATAATAAATCAAACAACCAATTTTCAATGCTTTATCATAGGAAATTTTGTAATAACCCGCCAAATATTTCGCTTTTTCTTGAGGATAATGAAAGAAGATATCAGCATTAGGATCTTTACCAAGCTGTAAATTAATCCATAATTTTTTCATAAAATACAATTGATAGGAGGACACATTCCGTTTAGAGTCCACATTACGTGCGGGCATAGTGTCTTTAATCCATAGCATTAATTCGTAAAGATAATCGAACATATATTCTTGATCAGGTATTGAGAATATACGTTTACCTATTCTTACAAATAAAGTAAAACCTTCTAAATATTTTAGTTTGAGACGTTCTCCAATCAAATGTTTCAAATCAAAAGCTCGAGTGAAAGCATCAATTTCAAAAGCTTCGGCTGAACCATCCGGTATATGTACCTAATGAATAATTCTCTTAATATTGTATATATAAATAAAGGTATATATAAATAAAGGTTAAAAAACAAATTTTATAAATAGATGTTCACCGACCTTATGATAGATTTTAGCAAATCTCTGTTGAATATGTTCTACTTCGAGTATGAAAGGCGGTTGTTTTCTTTGCGTTTTATTTGAAATACGTTTAATACGTTTTAAAGATGCGGCAGCCAAAATATGTGAACGAGCACGTAAAAAAGCTAACAGTTCCTTAAGTACTATTGCAGAAGGACGTAGAAGACCAGTAGCTAAATACATTAAATCCCAACCGCGCTCTTCACTATATTTTATACAATTATCTGTTAACTGTTTCATAAGTTGACAGTACAGTTCGTCTTTGAGTTGATCATGTTTCAGAGCTGGTTTAAATATCAAATCGGTGAACGAAGACTGCTTTCCTGTTGGTACGTCACCCATGTACTTAAAAATAAATTAATAAGCGTTAGTAAATTAATTGAATTCATTTCGCTTCCTAAAGCGCGTTTAAGTGAAAATTACACAAATCATTTCTTTTAAGGAAATGTATGCTTTGGTTGACAGGAATCCTTTTGGACTTTAGACAAACCCTTAAAAAAAGTCCTTGAAAATAAACAGATGGAAAGACAAAGGGACAAATAAATGAATAAAAGGAAAAATGAATCGCTTCCTGTTAAATTTAATGGCAAAAGATCGCTATAGAAAGTCCCAGACTTGACTTATGTTAAAACAAATTAAGATCCCTCTTTAACGTTTTTATAATCTTACCTTAAGTATGTTATTAAACATAACTACAGCCAAATCAAATAAATCACGATTTTCTTGCAAATTTTTGAGTAATGGTGCCTTTAGTAGGCTACGGCTATGACGCCATAGATCTTCATCTTTTGCTTTGATTGCATGCAGACTGCTAGAAGAATTGTGTAGCCTATCAAAAAATTTCAGAAACTAACAAAATTATTCTTAATTTTATTTCGCTCTTCTTACTTTAATTGTGGCCTGAAATGATCCTTCGCAAAACTTCTAAGATTGTAGAGATTTAGTGTACGCTTACTAGTTTGGTTCCGTGCCAAAGTTTTTCTATTTAAATCATCTTTTTTGTAATTTTTATATAATTTCAAGATTCTATCGGATGGCTTTGTTAAAGTAGCCAAAATTATAACGCTTTTAGACGGAAAAAAACCTGTAATATTACAGCATTCACCCTCGAGCCATTCACATTGTTGTTCATTTCTTCTCAATAGACTTTTTGTTTCGCTTTTCAATCGTATTAAATCTCCAGGCGATAAATATAATTGTGATAAATTCTGATCCTCTAATGCACTGGGCTTAACGTCTTCTATAGCCACTGCAAATGTTGATCTTTGCTTTAAATTTTCTAATATAAAATTTAATAAATCTTTTATATCTTGCGCTTCACAACACTTGAAAGAAACTTGTTGCTCTTGCAATAAATCTAAATGTAAAATATCAACGATATTGTTAACGTCTCGTTCTAAAGTTACTTTAGATATTTCGATATAATCGAATTGTCCTAAAATATCTTCATTTTCGTTTAGCATATAAAAACCGTTTGAATTTATAGCAATAACTATATTATCCTTCGAAAGTTGACATCCCTTTGTAAGAATGGCTTCGAAAAATCTGGAAAACATAATGGGCCAATTTAGATGAGCATACAAACATATATCCTCCTTAGCTTTTAAGCGCGAAGTCAAGGACTTTGTATAATCATTATGAGAAAATGTGTCAGTTATTAAATTTGCCCAGAATTTAAGAGACTTATCTCCATCAAGCAGTAGATTTTTAGGTAAATAATCAGGTAGACATTTCAAAAGAAACTGGAAATAAAACAAATTCAAGTTTATAACTTTCCAGTCGCAGTCTATAAGTTACGAATTTCTTCTTACCTCGCGCTTGATATTCGACCCATATTCGGCATAATATTCTAAAGCGCAAATCATGGCAATATCCTTTTCGGAATGGCAACGATATTCACCAGCACTAATCCCACGGATTATCTAGATTGTATAGTATAGTATATATAGAAGTAACTCTTTCATTTTCATTACCTGTTTATATATTAAATGGGCCGCCAATGAATCTTTACTTGGATCGTACCAAGGACTGAATACTTCCTTGCGCAAATACAATTTCCACGGGGACTTACGTTCATTTTCACCCTGTTCTTTAGTGTATTGTTCACAATGGGAAATCGCATCCATTATATGTTCACTGTGACTACCCAACGATATGACTTTATCGTATAAAGTTAACACCAAAGAGAAACCAAATTTATCTATTAATCCAATATGATCGGTTAATTGATTTACAGCTTCTTCGGCAGTCGAAGCTGAGTCAACTTCCAACTTTTTTATACCGCCATCCATAAGCAAGACTTGCAAAGTGATAATCGATTTATTACGCGTAGCTTGTAACTCTAGCCATGAAGGAGGTTGGGTACGAGAACCGTTCTGCAGATTAAAACAATTATTTGAAAAACTTTTTCAAATTAAAAATATTTCAAAAAAAATTCACACAATACCTTTAAAGTTCTATTTAAACGATTCTCACAATAAGGAGCATACAAAGCTGGACCAAGTTGTATAAAGCAACGTAAATAATTCTCAAAACCTGAACTTGGCGGAAAACAGCCAATGCATAGAGAAAGTAAAATCCAACCTTTGGCAAATGAAACGCGATATGGATTTTTGGTTAATTGTTTACAAATTTGAGCAAAAATCTCATCTCTAAAATGATTAAGGAAAATCGATTATATAATTTTTTCATAGTTTGGAAAATCGTTTACCTTAAGTTTGCTCTTAGTATACCATGACCTATAATAAAATGTAGTTTATCCAAATTTGTGGTGCGTGCGTTTAATATTTGTTGATAGCTTTCCAAATCAACTGCTCTATCCGAAGCTTGCCTTAAAACATCAGGTATTTTGGTTTTCCTTTTTAACGTTTTACGAATTAGACGTCTTTGGTGTTCCATTTCACCTAAGGAAGCTAAAGCTTCTTGAAATTCTTTACTTTGTAAAGTGCTTTTTCTTAGAGTTTGAGTTAATCTTTGCATTATGGTACCACTGCTGTCCGCTTCATATTTCGCTTCGGCCAAATCGCCCATAAAACGTAGAATCATTATCCAAATACTCTAATTTATATTGTAAAGCCATACAATAGGAATTAATTCGCTTTTTTTTTTTCATTAGCGGATATTTGTGATTACCTGCGCAGCTATTTCATCCATGGGTAAATCATGGTTTAGTAATGACTTCTTTATCGGTCTCTGACTGTAATGGGCAGTAATGCCTGCATTAAAATAAGTGGCGGCAAATTTTGCAAAACTAAATTCGGAAGTATTCGGCTTAGTTTCATTAGACTTAGGTAAACGTATGGTTCCACCAGGAGGAATATCGTTATTTTTTCGAACCTAAAATCATGCATTATCCGAGATTAAAATGAATTAATTAAATGCGTAGACTTATGATCCTAAACTTCATCCGTTCAGGTGAAAATTTCTTAAGAAAAACAATTAACGAAGTAAAACTACGAAGGCGGTTAGAAAGTCAGACAGAGAACAAGTGGTTGAAAGTAGTTGAAAAAGATTTTTTTGTAGTTTCTTTACTGTATACTTAAATCTTGGAAGCCTCTACAGTATTTTTTAGGCCTTAGCAAATGTATTCGAAAGCGAAAGGAATCAATAGTAAGCATGTAGTGCTATAAATTATATCCGATGACAAAATATACAACACATGATTTATTGTGCTATTGTTATTGTAAGATCTCATGTACCCAAAAAAAATTCGACTTCATTCTTTCCTATGCTTAATATAAGATGACTCTACGAATAGCTGGTTTGATATGTTCCCCATAAGCTATATTCCTACTAAGCCAATAAAGAACGATTATACATTCATAGTTCACGAAAGTTACTTGTTACGAAATTGATTCATGGGTACCATAGTACCAATGGTAAAAGACCCATAATTGGATTACAATTGAAACGTGAACGAAAATAATAAGCATTGATGAGAACGACTCTCGCGGTCTTGATCTTAACATACAGCAGTTCCTCGTGTGCACTAAAAATAGGATTATTTCTCTAATGTATATATAAAAGGTTAAAAAATTTATTAATTAATAAGTTTCAGATGCATAAAAATTTTTTTTAAATTCATTTTACAGCGAAATTAAACCGAAGCCGCTCACGGAAAATAATTCTACGTTTTGTTCGCACTATTTTGCAACTAGAAGAAAACACAAAAAGTTTTCTAAAAATATGAATCAAAATATTGTACTCATGAAAACATTTTTTTAAAAATTAAGTCGATGATTTTTTGTTGTTGTTGAAAAATCATTTCAAAATCGGACATATATAACCGATATGTTTTATAACCACTTCGGCAGGCGCCGAAACCTATTTGAAAGCCGTAGTTAAAATTTGAAGGCAATAAGATGAAAACTGAAACTAGCGGCTAGCTTTGAATACTTTTGTACACCTTAGAGACCTAATCAAGAAAAAAGAAGTAGAAGTAGTAGAAGTAGAAGTAGTTGCCTCTTAAATAGGACGTTACGCCTCGAATAACTTTGCGCTTAAGAGTAATTTGCAAAAATATGACTGAGAAGAGAAAAAGATTTCTTTGAGAAACTTCATCCTTAAAATCTAACTAAGAGAGGATAATATTTGAAACGATTTGCTGTTTAAAAATTATAACCAGAGGAAGATAGTCGGAACGCTTCCCCATAGCTACAGAGCCTTGTTTTGGAATTGAATTTTCATTCGACATAGCACTCGCGCTCCTTTTTCCCTGCTATCACCCATCAATTACTAAACTCCTATTTCTATAACTATTTTTCTACATTTCATACAATTTCCGTATTTTATATAAAATAGGAATAATTGATTTGAATTTGCTTAATTTCAGCGAGAGAAATAAGTTCGCATCCTAAAGAAATAAAAAACTGTTTTCACTATTTTGTACGAAAAATGTTTGCATAAGGAAGCTGCTCTTAAATAGGTACCACGACCATTCGTAGAGAACCGCAGTATCAACGTGTTACCGATACGAATAAAACATGCGTCGTATTCTCAAAGGCAGTCCTCAAGCCGAGTTTGTTGCGTGTACTAAAAACGTATTTTTAAAATTTTGATAAATCGGACTATAAAGAGAAACCATCGGAATGTTAGAGAAACTTTGAATTTACGCGTGTATTAAGTCGAAGAGAAAATAAAATATCTTTTCTTATTCAGTCACAGAAATTATTGATCGATAGTTATAGTTAACATCTTCTTCTACTGCAATAAATTTAGTTGATTTTGATAAGATAAAATTCTATCTATAAATAGTTACCTACATACCTTGTTTGCATTCAAATTGTAGCTAAATTAAACTCTCTGATAAATGCTTAATCAATAGATATCTTTGATCACAAATATTTACAAATTTATATTAGAAATGTACGCATATGCATCTGACTCAGTTTAAAGCTTTGTGAAAATTTTTTTGCAATTAGTTTTACATTAAATTTAGTCATCGGCAGGCATTTGAAAGTGTCACTTATTTTACAAACGTTCTGGCTTCTATGGGTTTAGTGAATCAATTCTTGTCTTCGGTTTTCATTTATTATAACCAACGCCGAAGAAGTGAGGGGAACATTTCATTTGTTATTTCGTTTGTAACGTCGAAAAGGAAACTTCCGAGACTCCACGAAGTATATATATTCTTGTTTAACATCAAATATAGAATCGATTTAATCATGCCCGTCTGTGTAAAGTCTGTATTACCCTCCTGTATAAAGTCTGTGTACCATCCTTGCCGCATAAATGAGGACATCGGCTTCAAATGTGGCAGAAACATTGCAACGCAGGTTGGTATTGAAAACGGGAAAAATCGGTCAAAAGAGACATCAACAATGTAACGTAGATTGAGAACACCACTGTTTTCGAAAACAAAACAATTTGGATTTTTGCTTATTACTCATAAACCATAGCAGATAGATCGATAAAAAATTCAACAAATATTGCGCTAAAAATGGGAAGGATCGCACACTCAATATAATAGAATACTGAAGTAAAAAGTTCTTGCGAAAACTCGTCTAACATTAAGAGAGATGCTTCAGAAACTGCACAAATATATATATAAATATATATTCTTGATCAGTATGAAATACGGAATCCCTTTAGACATATCGGTATGTCCCTCTGTCCATTTGCATGTGTGCTTATCCGCGTATCTGGTCATAAAAATGAAGATATCGGCTACCACAGCCCACGCCTACAATATAAAATAAGCTACAGTTTCAAATAAGCCAGGAAACATGCCTGTTCTCTGGATGTTTCACTGAATGCTTCCACAGGGTTTCATGAAAATAAAATTAGGTTTTTTTTCCTTTTTTTAAGACAAGGATGGTGGGTATAACAGATTCGGCACACCCGACTATAATTTTCTTACTTGTTTTTATTTTATTTTTTTTTTTTGTAATATTTTATAAAAATATGTATAATCTTGTAATTTATTGGTGCTATTGATGATATGGCATGAATAACGTGGAGTGGAATAACTTAATTGATTCTTCTAGATATTAGCCGTATACTAAGCCTGTAACATGCAATACAATGCATGATATAATAGTTACTGACTCATATCTTAGCTTCTTAATTCATTAATCTAATGACAAATAATAAAAAGGACGAAGCAAATACTGTAGGTGTGGAAAAAACAACATACAATTTTGTTGTTATTTCCAAGCTGTGGCATTACTAATTGGCTAAACACGCAGTAGAAATACGATATTTTCCATGCAAAAAAAAAAAACAACTGTAAACGCCTTTCAAAAAATTCTTGAAATCCAACAACTCGAGTAGGCATTAAATAATTGAAATTTCAGATGATTTGAATTGAAAAATTAGTTTTTAAATCCGTGAAAAAGTTGATAGACTAAAATCTGGCAACATAAAGTGCTTGGAAAAAAAAACGTTTTTCTCTATTGATATCAAAAATAATCCATTATTCTCATATTCTCTTACTCTTTCCACATAATCTTGCATATTCTGTTTTTTTTTATAGATAATCACTAACGAAAATATATAGAAATTTTCGATTTTATTGCAATTTTATATTAATTTAAGTAAACTATATTCACACACGAATCAACAAATTTTCGAAAATGGAAATGGCGAAATATATTTCTTGTTTTATCAATGCTAGAAGTGTATGAATTGCTTCTTCTTCAACATAATTGATTGCCTAAGAATTCCGCACAAAATGGGGAGTTTTTGCATCCCTTCTATAAGCAATTCTAAGTCTATTATCTTAGTGCTTGAGTGATACCGGAACGTAAAATTTTTTAATTTTCTAATCAATAATGCTACACAAAATTGTCCTGGCAGGCTAGTTATGAAGGCGTTAGCTGAGTTCTAATTTTGCTTTTTACCATTCTCATCATTTCACCAGATCAGTGACAGAATTTAATTCTAGAAATCGAACTTCGGTTAGGAGCATTCTAAATGGAACATTCCGCATTACGAATTAGAGACAAAGTTGCAGCGAGCATTCTTATTATATATAATAAGATAGTCCAGCTTTTATATTTGTAATTTAATTAATTTCTGCAACGACCCCTAAATAATCTGTGATGCTATGGGTTATCTTGGATTGTAATACAACTATCAATGATATTTCTTGGAACGACGGTTATACTGCGGCGGATTGAGAGCTGTTGACGTGAATTTAAACTTCATTCAATTCATTCATTAGACTAAACTACCGATACGTTACTGCTTCTCTCATACCAATATCGTGATCTTTTTAAGTGATTAGAAAATCGGGTTTAGGACCAAACCCACGATTGCTTTTGTCGAATATTTCATCAATTTCATTTTCGACTTTCCACTTCATAAGCTTTCTAATAATCGTCTCTAATGAAGTATAAAATAACTTTTTATACCCTACACAATGGCACATGGTACATTCAGTTTTTGCGGGTGTGCGCCATACCTAGGAGAACTTACGATAGACCTGCCTTGCCTGTCCGTCTGGCTATCTAATATCTACTCATGCATTATTGTGTTCCATATACAAGTTGCAATTTTTAAAATATTTTGACGAAATTTTGAATAGTTTCGTGTTTTGATCCAAGAAAGAACGCTGAAAATGGATTTGATCGGAACACTTTTACGACTACTTTTTATATAACGACTCGTTCGAAAAGGGTCTTTACATAACAAAAATTTAAATTTTTGATCAGTAGAAGCTGGTATTTTAGTATAAAAAATAAAAGTGAAAATTTTGAATCGGAAGGGATCATTTTTTGAACGACCTCCTATATAACTATTCCTATGAAAAGTAAGCGTACAAATGAAGCAAATGAGTTGCTATTAGTTTGGCATAAGAAAGAACTGTATTAAATGTGGACCACTCAGAAATATTTTTTAGACTCGATCATATAAGAGTGACCACGAAAAGTAAGACTTTCTGTGACAAAAGCGTCAGATCTTTCATATTTCATGGTAAAAACTCATTCATAATAATAATTTGACATAGAAATTAACTACATTTTATTTAGAACAGATAGGTCCATTTATTGACCCCTATACCATAAAGGTTGTAATGAAAAATAAATCTTTATACCGCAACAAAATCTAATTTTTAATATTTTATAACAGGAACAGTAGAAGAAAAAGAAGAGATATTTGACAGCAAAATCAAATTTTGCTAAATTTGGACCACATTAGTTCACGCTTCAGACCACTTTCCCTATAAGGGCTACCAAGAAAAGCATACATTTGTGTAGACATAAGGCACAATCTTTAGTATTTTTTTACGAAAGTAAATTAAGTATTGTATTAGTCAATATAGTGTAGGGTATTTAATGATTCTCCTTACCAGGTTTTGACTTGTTTTTTTCTAAATCGGTAACCGTTTTCTCGTCAATTTATTTTTAAATAATGATTTAAGAAATAACTTACATAAATCAAAAAAAATTTTGAAAATATATTGCAAAAAAATCTGTTCTAATACATTGATTGACAAGAATGACCCATAATTTCGTGTTCCCATGAAAGCGCTACATTTTAATTGTGACAGTATGTACACACTAAAAGTTTCGTGCGAAACCAAACATGATTTGCCACTTATTTTAATAGTTTCAATTATTAACGCTATGGCGTTTATTTAATAAATTCTCCAGATTTTACTTTTAATATTAAATTGAAAAAAACAAACTTTTACAATTAAACTTTTGACCTACTGACTGATAGAGAAATTAAACTTTCAACTAACTATTCGAAAATTTCAACTTTTTCGAAACATCTAAATTGTGGTGTACTGTTTTCCTAACCTTATGTAGCGTCTATCTCGCTTATAAAAGTTATAAATTTTTCATATTAAATTGTTTAGAAAAAACAATTGTAACGAGGCGAGCCTAACCAATTTCACTATAGAAAATGATGATTATGAAATAAATCTTAAATTCTATCTTATGTTCCATATTTTTACAAATTATTTTCATAGATGAGAACTTTAATGCAAAATAAATAGTTTTTTTTTTTTAAACAATTACTACCAAATAAAATAAGGAATTATTTCTCTGAGATGTGAAATAGATAAGGAAAATAATAATAAATATTTACATTTAATAAAAATGTTTACAATTTTTGATTCAAAAAAAAAAAAATTAATAAATAAATATAAAAAATTAAAGTAAACATTTCAAGCATAAATAAAAGCATATGTACAAAACACAATAAAGGATAAATAAAAACTTTATTATATCAAAAATTATAATTTATTTAATTACAAAAGTATTTCATCAAAATTTCTCTCTAAATATTTGTATAAATATCCATACAAAGATTAACACGATAAGGTGGGAAAATTTTTTTCTTATAGTATATATGTATGTATATATAGGGGAAAGAATGAATTATAATGAATATTGTACATCTAATAAACATGTCGCAAGTTACTTCTTGCACTGTACCGAATCAATAGAAGCATATTTTCAAAAAGTATGAATCTTTATTAATAATCTACCATTGAAAAAAAACACGATTTGTAAAAAAACTGTCCATTAAATCTGTACATTAAATCTATTTAATGGGCTTTTTTAAATTTGTCTACTTATTTTCATTAGATTTAGCATTTTTAGAAATTATTTCTCCCTACGATAAATACGAGAAAAAATACGCAAATCTAACTAAGAAACTTTTCAAGTGAAAAAATCTATTTTATATAAAGCAACTTCTTTGTTATTATAATTCATTCTTTTTACACGCATGGAAGAAGAAGAGGAGTAGGAAAAAGAAGCAGAAGAAAAACAAATGCAAAGAAAGAAAGAGAGAAAGAGAGAGAGAGAGAGACAATAAAGAAGAAAGAGTTTTACGATATAAAATTAATGAATAGAATGAAAGGAATGAAGGGAATGAAAGGAATAAAGGGAAATGAAAGGAATTTTTTATATATCCAACACCATAACTCTTAAGAAAAGCTTATATTACAACGATTATCAGCTTCTAATGGGATGGGGAGGGGAATTGATCTAAAATAAGACTATAGCCGCATATATAATAAGGTTGCCCGGCATTTTTGTTGAAAATGTCTTAAGTAAAAAAAAGATTATAAAATTTATCGAAAAATTTTGCTAAGTAATAGCACTTAATACAATACAATAAAAAATACTAATAACCCTTTATAACGCAAAGGTTTTGAATTTTTAGTGTTTTGCCATGCAAATTGGCTCCCTAATAGCAATTTGATATAAGAATTAACCGTAATAAAGAAGTCTATTTTTTTAAAAACTCACATGACTCACATAAGGCTTATTTTATATGACAACACAAAAACGAAATTTTAATTAATTAATGACGAAAACAGGTAAACTCATCACAAAATTTTTGACAAGAAAATTAATTTCATTAAACTTGGGCCACATTAGTGTACTATTTAAGCCCGCTTCCGCATTAAGGACTACCATAAAACGTATACCTTTATATGGTATAATTTTTGGCATTTTATCATACAAGTAGAGGCAATGTATTATGAAAAATGGTGTAAAGTATTTACTAGTCGGTTTTGCTCGACTAAGCCTTTAGTTGCTTTGCAAAAAAAAAAAAAAAATTCACTGGATTTTGCAAATTGGAAATCATTCCCTGTCATGGTCATGTAAATCAAGAAATATTCATGAGAATATGTTAAAAAGAATTGAATGGTCTTACAAACGTGTTTGATTAAGTGCTTTTCTAGGGACTTCCATACGTGGTAGCTCAGATTCATAATAATTTACAGGTCTGGACAAAAGTTTTGTTGGTATAATTTTGTTTTTTCCTAATTGTAATTCAAGCATACGGGATTTTTGTTTTACATTCGGTCCAACGGGACCACTTACATCAGCCTCATCCAAAAATCCGAATACCGAATCGACAATTTTCTTCGACGATTCAACATCTATCAAATTGTTATTATTCTCTTCGGGAATTTTTATTTCTAACGTTTGCTCTGCGTTAGGTTTTACGGCTTTTAAATGTTTTTTGTGATTCTCTTCAGCTTTTTGTTTCCAATTATCTTGTCCCGTTTTTAAATAATGTTGCTCATCTTTAGCTCTCAACATTCGCAATTCTTTCATTTTATTCGATTTCTCCGACAATTGATCATAAAATTCCTTACGTTTCAAATAACCACGGCAGTGAGCTTGCAATCGTATCATATAATTACGTAACGTAATATACTGTGATTTTACTTGACGAGCCTTTATGCAAGCAACCAAACGTTGAAAACCTTGATGCATAATTTGAAAAGCTTTCCTTTGCCTATAAACTCGCCAGGCTCTTTGTATTTTTATAGCAGCCAGTCGATGTTTGATTATAAATCTACGGAATAATAATCGACGAAAACTTCTTTGTATAATTAATACAGATTTTAAAACGATATGAGATCTTTTCGTTGCCAAATAAGTATCGTCGATATCTTTCAAGAACAATTTTGTATGGCCCAGTTGATAGTCCGATTTCGGTGGTAAAATTGTTTTACATATTTCCTGAGTTATTTGTTGAGAATTCAATTTCTTTAAAGATTTTTTATCGCTTAGCAAAAGACTGTAACGTTCCGCAAAGTCTGGATAATCGTGACGTATAGAATAACCCGCTTGTCGTATGCGAGCAGTTTCCATCATGCCAGAATAGCGTAACTGACGTACACATAAATCTCTGTCGAAAATCTGAATAAGAAAAAAGATTGAGAAAATTATGATTAATTGAAGTTTTTCCCACGTACTTGTACACTTACGTTAGATTGTTTTAATTCATTCGGTTTTACGCATCGTATGAAAAAAGGATGAGCTGCTGTTAAAGTCCGTATTAATAAATCTAATGAATTACGAAATTTCAGCGACAATGTCAACTGCTTCTTCATTGTATCATTTAATGACATTTGTGGAAAAATATTTTTTACAAATTTATTTTTAGAATTGGCGATCATTTCTTTTAAATCCAAACTAAATGAATCACGATTTTTTTCCAAAAACCCTCGTGTATTATAAAAGACAATACCGGCATAGTGACGGACACCAAAATTGTTTTCTTGATTTGACTTTGGTTTAATATATAGCGAACGATTACCATGTTGAACGTGCAATTTTTCAAGTAATGTTTGATCCGTACCTTTAGGAAATATAGATTCTTCATCAATTAATGACATAATATTTACATGTTTCATGCCGATCATATCGAGCGTTTCTTGGTTATCTTGATATTCGATATGTTGCCACTTTATGCCTTCATTTTGGTATTCAGACTGTTCCATCTAAGAAAAAGAAGAATTGGGAAAATTAATTTTCATTTTATCTCTAAGAGTATCCTTGTCCGATATTATGATATACATTTTATTAAAAGTCTGACTTTAAAAACAAAGTCGTTATTTTGCATTCACTACCCTGTTATTTTCGCTATGAATTTGAATGATTTTTAAACGACTCATTACTAGTTTGATTCGTTTAATATATTATTGAAAAGAAAACCCCGAATTTTTAAACAAAAAAGAGGTCAAAAGTAAGATCAACCAAGACAAGTTAATCCGGAAACGAATTCATACGGAGGAGAATTATATGAGAAGTCGCACTTTAGAAATTTTCCGCTGGTTGCAAAAAAAAAGAAATTGAAAGGGAAAGTAACACTGATCCACAGCTTCAAGCAAAATTTTTCTTATATTAACACACCAAGTCATTACAAAGAATTTTACTATCTTCCTCAGAAAATCTGAGATCAACTATATTTACTTACATATTTGTTCTCGAATTGTTTTTTGGTTTTACGATCCGCTTGCAGCTTATAGCCATAGATATTACATTAAATAATTAAAATTGAAAATGTATATCATATTTTCGGACACGCTAATATATTATCGAATAAATGAAATATATAACTAATATTAATCTGAAACTTACTTTGAATATATGTCGTACAAAAAACTGTTGCAAATTTTCGTTGGCATAATTAATGCACAATTGCTCAAAACTGTTATCTTGAAAATTTTCAAAACCAAATATATCCAAGACACCAATAGTATTTAAAGCTGTGCGCTCGTCTTTGTTTATAGTTGCGTTGATACGTTGTACAATTTTGACAAAAATATTACCATACAAAGCTTTCGCAAAAGCATCTCTACCTTCGATGGCAGCTTCTTTAGAAAGTCTAATAATCACTTGTTCGCCATGTACCAAAATAGTTTTCTGTACTAAAGCTGTGCATAGTTGTTCTTTACTAACACTTAATAAATGGCAGATTCGATTCACCTCTGGTTGATTGTTAACTTCACATGTATCCATATTTTGTATCGTAGTCGCTTTAAAATTCAAGTTTCCTAAATGTAATATCGATGCTAACAAACTGAAAATGTTCAGGATTTCATCCGATTTAAATGATAAGACTTCCATGGCTGATTTAATCATCATAAAATCTGCAGAATCATTTTTACCCTTAATTACTGTGCATTCACCTTGAGCCAAATAATGATATTTGTTCGGGTTATCTTCTAGTAAATTTAAGTCTTGACGCTCTTGTTTACTCAAACCAGCCACTAAGCAGTAAAATATGTGATAATTTCTTTCATCGGGACTTTGAAATACTATTCTAGATTTCTCTAATAAATACTCTTCAATTTTAGCATTATGTATATTCCCAGACTCAGTGAAACGTATCTCAATGTATTTACCGAAACGTGAAGAATTATCATTTCGTACGGTTTTCGCATTACCAAAAGCCTCCAAAATAGGATTTGCCTCAATGATTTGTTGTTCTATCCATGAGTGTTTCCCGCTAAGACCAGCCAAATATTGTAAAATCAATTTAGTACTTTCGGTCTTTCCTGCTCCCGATTCTCCGCTTATCACTATACAATGATTGGTTCGTTCTCTTTTCATTTCCTGATAAGCGTTATCGCTAATGGCAAATATGTGCGGAGGCATTTCATGGATTTTTTTACCTCTGTATTCTTTGATTTCTCTATGAGTGTATATCGGTAATATTTTGTAAGGATTAATGGCAATCAACATTGTTCCTGTATAAGTCTAATAAAACGGGTTAATATTACACATTTTTCTTGAAGAGAAACTTAAAAAGTCTTACATAGATTTTGTTTTGCTGATATCTCATCTCTAAATTATGTAAAATTGCATACTCTTGCAAATCTCCCAAAGTAATCATATCATCGACGCCATTTTGTGAAGTCGAATGCATACGTTTTACTACATCAGATGAATTGATCCAATATTGTTTGCCCTTCTGGTCTTTAACATAGATTTTTGACTTATCTTCGCGTAGAATTAATGCCGCATAAGGTACCGTAAATTCATTGACTGCATCCCGAGGTTTAACCCAAATATATTCCAACTAAAAAAAACCATAAAAAAAAAAATTAGATAAGATAAGATAAATTAAAATATTGTTTTGAGACTTCTTTTACAATTGATAGATTTCATAAGAAAAGAACTCAAGCAAGACAACGAGCATTTATAGTAAACACAAAACCAAGCAGGACCTTTTTTTTAAAGTTATTCAATACTATTCTGTTATTGTATCTCTTTGTATCTCTTTATAAATTATTAATTTTTACAGATAAACAAATTAAGAAGAAATTAAAAGTTCATTATGGAAAGACTGACTACCAACTGAGCTAATCTACAGCTCTTCGTTTAATATAATGTTTCATTTATCATCATCGGCTATGCCGAATCTTTTATACCCATCACCATTATCTTAAAAAAAGGTGGGAAACCCAAATTTTAATAAGTGGGCGTGGCAGATTTTTTCTATTTTTCTGGAATACCGTGGAATACAGGCAACCATGCAATACTGTGAAAAAGGACCAGAGCAACAGATAGAAAATGGACGTCCTTTCAGTCTATACTGTAGGCGTGGTCTGTAATCGCTTTTGCCCATGTTCAATAGCAACGTTTATATTTCCACTTTCATTCCACTTTTCTATCTTTAAAAATGTTTACCACAGTCATTACACAGTAGACATAGATAGATGAATGGACGGACAGACGGATACGTTTACGTGGATTCCAAATTTCATACTGATCGAGAATATATATATTTTATGTGATTCTAGAGGCATTCTTAATGTTACAAATATTTTAACAAAAAAATTCAAATTAACTATTCTATTAAATCGAGTGGACATAGTCGATCCTTTCGATTTTTGCACAGAGACCACGGGATAGCTAACGCAATGTTTGTGGAATTTTTTATAAGTCAATTTGTTATGGTTTACAAGTAATGAGCAAAAATTCAATTTTTTTTTTCTTCCAAAAACAGAGGAGTTCTCAGGGTGTGCCCTTTGATCGATTTTCAATACCAACCTGCGTGCAAGAACTTCGAATGTTTCTGCCAAATTTGAGGCCTAGTTTTCATTTTTGCGACCAAGAGAATGTTTATCAAAGATATTACACAGACGAAGAGATGGATAGATGGACAGACGGACATGCTTAAATCGATTCTAAATTTGATACTGATCAAGAATATGTATACTTTGTGGGATCTTTGAAGTTTCCTTTTCGTAGTTACAAACGAAGTGACAAAATGAAATATATCCTTCGCGTTCGGTGGTGGATATAAAAAATACCAAAAATTGTTGATTGCTATCATATAAAGAGTTACCTTTCATTAGAACCTGTACATAGAGAAGAGTCCTAAAAATTGATCTATGTCGTCCCAATCAATTTATATGTTTAATCAATATTTTGGACAAATTTTCATAAGATTTATCTTTCATCGGAAAAAATTCCTAAGTTTGTATTATAAGGTATTTTGTGCACCGAATTTTGTTAGGAAATATTTAAATGTAAAATTTTCTAATGTTAGAAAACGACATTTTTCAAAATAGCCCCTTAGTAGTGGACGTAAAAATACTACGATGCGATCAGTTTTCAATAGGATTTGTTCTATGGTCAAAGCGGGATTTGAACGGACAGACAATCAAACTTCTAACACATCCTGTACCACAAATGGTGTATGGAAAGCATAAATAGCTGTAAAGCTAAAAATATGATATGATACAAGATATTAACTTGACTTAGAGCGAATCTTCTGTTATATATCAATTACTTGTCTTTTGTTTTCGTAATAAATTAACCTCAAAAAAATCCCGAGTATATATTGGCGGCTTGCATTGCGTTCCTTCCTTTAAGAACACAATAAAGCAATATATGGCGGAAATGTTCGCGTTAGGACTCCACATTAATGTTGAGCTTAAAAGAGAAACTTTAAGAAAATATCTACGCAATGAACTTATAAAGCTAGCTAAGAATGGCAGCTGACATGTATAAGAAGAAGAAGATCATAACATTTACGGATATCATAAAAATGGAAGTGAGAGACATCTATAAACAAAATCGGAACTTATTTATTTACCAACCCAATATTAGTAGAAATTTGCGAGAGAATCTTATAAATGTTGGTGTAGGCACAAGCAAAATTGCGATCTACACTAAATGTTGTTGTACTGTAATGCACTTAATTGAATTAGAAATTAAAATATTTAACAAAATTAAAATTTAAAGAATAGATTTATAATTTATAATATTTTGTAGTATTTTCCTAAGAAATATTTAATCCGTTTGCGAGGGAAAAACGCGTTTGTGTTTTTCCGATCATAAATCGGTTTGCTTAAGCATAATTTCGATGTTGATTTGATCGCATTAGAACATTTTTCTTGGAACGATAATAATCTTATCGTTGATAGTTTGATCAAAGATTATATTGTTTGTAAGCAAAAATTGTTAAAAATTAACTGTTAAAATATTGATAAGATATTCATTAACGAATAAACTAAAAATAACTTTATACAAAAATAAAACGATTATCCTGATTGATTTGTAGAACAAAATAGAAAAGATTACAACCATAAGAAGTAAGTCTTTAAAAAACAACAACTATAATGATATGAAATTATATAAGAACATTTTAATAGCATTTAATTAATAATTTTATCCATCTCAGCACTTTATCCTAAATAAGTTTTTCTCTATGCGTAAGTTTTTTTACTATAAAAATTGAACAACGTACTGTATGTATGCATTTATGACGTCATCGAAAAATTTACTAACGCTCTTACCCATCATTTTTAACTAAATATGAACTTTGTTAGCTCGTAAACAGTTGCTAAACTGTTTTAATTACATGGAAAAGCATTCATTAAAATCAGTCATCGACTGCTGACTAAATTTAGTTAAGAACGAAGTTCCATTAAAGCATTTAAAAAAAAGAGTCTCTATACCAAAGTCTGGATTTATAACAAAAAAGTTTTTATTCTATTAAAATTTGTAGTTGGTTTTTTGAAAATTTGTAGGTATAAAAATTTCTATTCGCTTCAGACGGGTAGATATAATTAGAAAATGACATTGAATCCATATACCAGAAAATGAATTCATCTTAAATCGTTTGCCTTAATCGTTCTGTGTGTTGTGTATAGTTACGTGAACTATTATTGTTATGCTCTTGCCACAAGAAGTCTAAGCTATAAAAACTATTTCAAAATGAAACCAATACCGATGGCGATTATTACGTAGAACATTAATACCATCTTTCGCTCACGTTCTTTATAAAATGCCAAATAAGGCCGTACTTTTCATGACGATCCCTCTATCGAGATAGATCTTAAAAAAAGATCTATACGTCTCAAGCTTGACGTATAAATATAGCGATCTTTTATGTATAAACATTTATATAGAGCCCTTCAGAATCCATATTTTATAAATTCATATTTTTCGATTCCTATTTATCCCACGTGATAATCATAAATTTTTTTAAATGGGAATGTATGAATAGGGCGGTTGAGCGGGAGATAGAAAGTTTCCGTTGAAAAAGTCTCGAATATAGAATGCAATGTGAGACATTGCATTATCATGATGCAAAAATTTGGAATTGTCTTTACGGTACGTAAAGCCCAAATTATATTCTTTTTTAATATTTTCGCTTAAAGCGAAAAGCACAACGATCGAAGAAAACTTAGCCTTAACTACGTTTTGATCTCAATGTAAAAAATCCTAAACGTGTAGGATTTAAAACAAGTAAGAAAATTATATTCGGTTTTTTATACCCACCACCTTTTTCTTATAAAACTGAGCAAAAACTAAATTGTAATAGGTGGGCGTGGCAGTGAAAGAACTTTCAATGTTCCTACAAAATTTGAAGCTGATATCTTCATTTTTGCGGCCAGGAAAATGTTTAGCACAAGCATTACATAGACAGACGGACAGACGGAGGAACGGACATGCTTAAATCGATTCTAAATTTGATGCTGATTAAGAATATATATACTTTGTGGGGTCTGTGGTAGTTACAAAACAAATGACAAAATAAAATCTTTCACCTTCGGTGGTTGGTATAAAAATTAAAAGTTGATAGATAGATATCGAAAACTATTCCAAACATATCTAGGAAAAAATAAGAATTTCAGAACTATATTATATAAATTTTGTAACGATAGTTACCCAAAAAACGATTTGGTTGTTACACTAATAGCATACGAATCATTTTCAATATTAGCATTTGTCATCGAAGAGAAAAAATAGCTCACTATGCACCGAACCATGTGATATATGACTGGGAGCGAATGGATAGAAATGAATGTCTACATGAATGGGTTCAAGAAAGTGTTTTCGTTTGAGTAGCAATTGTAAGCAATTGTAACTGTATTAGAATCATCTTGTTTAAAGAACTCCGTTTAATGGACTACAGATATATAAACTGGAAAATTTATTTAAAAAGATTTTATTTTCTTAAATTGTGAAGACTATTTGTGGTTAATCAAACATTTTATGAATTATTTTTTTAATGAAAGGCAAAGTTATACTTATGTTACTTATCTCAGTAAGCAATTGTTTATTATTTTATTAAAGTGAATGCTGAGGATATATTTTGAATATGTTGAATATCGAACACTTAGGGCAACCAACCTTAGTTAACTCTTTACTAAAAGGCAGTTAATAGTCATCAAGACAAATATACTTGAAACGAACATATTTTCAAGTGATATCCCGGTCTGTACTGGTTTATATTAGATTTTATGTAAATTTTTTAAATAATTTTCAAAGTGTTTTAGTCCTCTATAGTCCTCTATATTATAAAGTATCAAAATTTGACTTTTACCTTTTTTTTGTTTTTAATTTTTTCCTAAATAAAATTGATCGGTCTTAACCGAATATAATTTTCTTTCAAATTTAATTATATTCTTCTTTTCTCTAACCACAACAGGAAAACATGAATAGATTAGTTTCATCAATCGGTCTGTATACGGGCATACACACACACACACAGTCACAGACGCAACTCTCTTGCCTTTTGCATGTATTTACAATCAATTTAGGTTTGATGACTGATTAGTTCCTTAGTTTGCTTGTCGCTATGTGCTTGAATGTGCTATCAAAACTGAGGGATATCAGTTGAAAAGTCTAATAAATCTCGAAATTAATATTCTCTTCAATAGTTAAGACCTCTTAATACTTATGTAGGAAAATTTAAGTTTATTTGTCCCTGGGGCATATGAAAATTTAAGTAGTTTCGTTACATATTTCTTATAAGTAACGGTATCAATCCTACGATCTTTAATTTCTTACTTTTATTTATTTAATTGTTACAATTCTCTTCTTTATTGTTATCATTTTACTATACGTCGAACTTCAATTAAAGTGTGAATGTTTGTATAAAATGCTCTTATATGCAATTAACTCTACCGGTATGTATTTCATAATATAATAAATAATAACAATATTAATAACAATATTATTGTTTAACAAACACAACATGCTACAGAAATTTCTCGTCAACAATAATGTGATGAAAAAAATTACTGACGTATATTAAGTCGTGTGGAAATATTAAACACGCACTTAAGTGTTCATTAAACGGAATAAAATTCAAGTACGTGCAAATTCTCTTCTCCTATAAATTGATTCTTTTTAATTATTTTCTAAAACATTAAAGGAAAGGAAATGCATTCATTAAATACGCTCATAAGAAACATCTTTAATAAAGTAGATTTGGTTATTCTATGCGCCAGGTGCTAAAGTTCTCACATATATAGATATAGCCGCGTAGAAATACTTTGGTATACATGAATGATTAGTAGTTATGTCCGCATGTTTATCAAATTTAAGAAATATAATTTTAAATTAAAATCTGGGCAGATTCAAAATAGTGGTCAAAGTTAGCAAAGACGAACGGTATTGATAATCGTTTGTATTTGACTATTTCGATGCCAAGAAAAACAAATATTTCAATGATATAATTTCGGCACTTTTATTAAATATTTAATTTAGGACAAAGTGCTGTAAGTTGTTTAAAAGCAAGTCTTCCTTTTTATTTGTTCTAACTTTCTCGCTTATCGATTTCAATTTTCAATTATTATTATGCCCGCCTACCGTTTGTGCTATTTTATTACCTTACTATGAGTTTATTACCTTAAGCATGCGTGCGTAAGTTATGTTATGCGTTTCATTTATATTTATTCGCTCAAATTTAAGTGTAAATGTATTCCCGCTAACATAACCTGTTACTTTTATGAAATACCTTGAAATAAACGAACAGTTTAGAATAATGAATGGATGAATTTTTTTCACTCCAAATTCATTTATCATACTACAACGAACGAACGGTCTTGCTATTTTATTATCTATAAGAGGCGTCACGTTAAGGAGTTAACATGAATCAATGAACCTCAATCAATTGATTATAAACGAAATAAATTGATTGATAATAAAACAATCATGATCACGTGACGTTACGATCGTAAGCTACACTCTACCAACACCTCTCAATAAGAAATTTTACATTCGACAAGTAAGAAACTGTATTCACTTTAAGTTCAATTTTTTTTAGTAAGCATTACACACTTGTAAAGGATATCTGATTGCAAAGTCCAAACGTGAGTGTTCATTCGTGGCTTTGGTAAGTTTGCCGGACGTATCAGCAATTGATAGACAATCGTACAAACTAAATTTAATAAAAATTTACAGTTCAATTTATGATAAATTTATGATAAATAGTTCTTCGATAAATACGACTGCATTCTTGGTTCGATTGAGCTGAGATTTTAAGAGAAATAAGTTCACTTTATTGTGTATTCGATGCTCATTTATAAGTGAGATAACCGTTTCTGTTTCGTGGTGACGGAAATGAGAATAATCGAACGGAAGAAAATCCACTTTAAGCTATAAATAACTTATTTTTGATTTTCCATTTTCTTTTTTTGTTTGCAATCAGCTTCTAATTAAAGAAAAATCAAACTACTAATGAACTTGTCGCTTAAATATGTTTAAAAGTTTTATCAGAAAAATCGATAAGATATACAAAAAGTAATCAATGCCACGTCGTGTTAAAAGAATTTTCTTAATAAATATGCTAATGCACACACTTTTGCAAGCATTCAAATGAAATTGTTTATATGAGATATATTTTCTAATTCAACATTTTAATTAGAACACAATGAAAAATAAATATAAAAATCGTATTTTCATATACTTCAAGACTTACGGGGCTGCTTTGATGTGTCATTTTTATTCACTTTTTTGTTTTCTTCCTTTGCTTTTGTATTCAAAAACAAACTGAATTTGTTTAATATATTTATGTTCAATTTCGTTATATTTGTTTTTTTAATTTTATATAATTTTTTTTTTTTTATTATTATTTCTCAAACTTATTACACTTTACTTAAACTTCATTTGTTACTAGTAATAAATTAAAATTGTCGCACTTAAATAAATTTTATTTCAATTAAATTTCTAGTTTTTCTTAGATTCTCCATGAGTGGAGTGCACATATCTTCTAATCAAATTTACAACATTTGAAAACAGTTAATGTTATTATTTATATATTTTTTTTTTCTCAATAAATTTATTATCAATTGCTATCGCTTTTCAAAAGTTACTCAATTCTAGTCTCTGATAATGTTAATGGGAAAGTTTGTCGGTATTGAGTGGAGTGTTGATATCCAACAACATTTTGAGAGAATTAAAATTTCTTGGAGGTGATGCGTCTGAAAGATTTATTACTCTCTCAACTTATTATATTAATTAACGAAATTCACTCGTTTCACTGATAAAGACAGTGTGAAAGATAATTTTAATTGTCGTAAAAATTACTGAAAGCTTAAAATTGAAAGTTAACTTAACATAGCTCTGTTCGGCAGCAAAGTGGAGTGATTAAGAATTAATTCATTCAATGGCCCCTGCATTCTACGATAATCGGATATTGATCCATGCGTGCTGCGATTCCATAACAAGACTTACTTGTGATTCCTTCGCAAGAATGTAAATAACAAATAAGTTTGGGAACATCCTGATACAGCCTTCGACTCTTAGACTAATACGTAAAGATTGCAAAAATGCTCATATCAGTAAGCAGATAAGGGCACTTTTGCCCTTTTGTTTCTTCGATAAAATTAGTAAAATCACGAAAATTCTAATCAAATTTTGGATTAACTTATTGCTTAAGGTTTCTTAATTTATTCTAAAGGCGTGTGCTAATCTTTAGACATGACCCTGGACCTTTCAATAAAAACATGTCAACAAATTTCAACAATCTTTCCAACAAGCTTGAAGGAGGCAAAATAAGAAGCGAATGAGTCGACCTGTAGACAAATTGAAGTCAATAAATCAGTCCGAACATGCTTCACATCAAGAATATTCACATTTTATTATATATCTGAAGCAAGTTCCTGTCTGTGATCGGTTAGATTTTTGCGGAATGATAAGTAAGCAAACAAGTGGAACTTAAAGTTAAAAATTTTACAATCATTCGATGTAAAACTAAAATGTGTTACCTGCAACCTCTGTTCTTTTTATCATGAAAGCTTACTTCATCCTTTTATAATATCGCTCTCTTCTTACAATCCTTCCCGATCACTATCATGCCTACAGGTGTAGGGTGAGTGCCTGATCAAATATAAAACAAGAAAAAAACATTATATACGGCTAAGTCGAACCTTTTATACTTTTCATCAAAAAAATCGAAAGAAACTAAGTTTTGCTACTTCTGAGTAGGCGTGGCATATTTTTTCCATATCTATAGAATACTTTGGGAAATTTTATGGTAGACTATGAGTAGCGAGCAAAACACTTTGAAAACAGAGAAATTTTCAGCTTCTATTATACTGTGCACGTGTCCCCTGAGCGTTGTGACCCATTTTCAATACCAACATATGTGCAAGAACTTTCCGAAATCTTAACTTTTTGAAATCTGGAGAATTGTTACCTCAGACATCAGACATATAAGCAGACAAACTGATGAATAGACAGACGGACGGACGGACGGACGGACGGACGGACGGACGGACGGACGGACGGATACATCCGGGCAGATTTCAAATTTGATACTGATCAAAAATATATACGCTTAACGAGGTGTCTAAGCTTCTTTCTTGATATTGCAAACGCTTTCAGAAAAAAAATTAAATTTCAATACGCTATTATATCGGTTGAGAGTGGTCAGCCTTTCCCATTGGTGTACAGATACCAGAAGATAGCTTGCTCATTTGATGCGGAAACTTTTACAGATTTGTCTGGTATGGTTTATGAGTATTAACAAAAACTTCAGTTTATATTTTGTTGTAGACATGTCCTTTGATCGATTTGGTTGAATCTGAACTCTTCATTTCTGCGGCTAGGAGAATGTTTACCACAGACATTATAATTGACGGACAGATGAACATGCTTAAATAGATTATAAATTAGATACTAATCAAGAATATATATATTTTAAGTTTTTTTTTGAATTTTGCTTCTGGTTGTAGCAAATGAAATCACGACACGAATATATCCCCATTTTTCGGTGGTGAGTACTAAAATAATTATTCGTTTGATATCTAGCTGTAAATTTAATTAAACAATAGCTTCTTAATTGTTAAGTTAATATTTGGAATAAAATATTTATTAATTTATCAATGGATTCTAAGTTAAATAGTTAATCACTATAGCAATGGGAAAAACAATGGCGCGGTGATGAAAGTGGAAAAAATTTATTTATTCGGCTGTACTGAATACATGTTCATATTTAAAGGACGTTTAGGGGAATTGTTTATATTTAAGAGACTTCTTCACGTTTAGGGGACTTGTTCATATCTAAGGGACTTGTTCATACTTAAGGGAGTTGTTCACAGTTAAGGGACTTCTTCGCGTTTACGGGAATTGTTCATATTTAAGAGGCTTCTTCACGTTTAGGGAACTTATTCATATTTAAGGGACTTGTTCACAATTAAGGGACTTCTTCACGTTTAGGGACTTGTTCATATTTAAGGGAGTTGTTCATATTTAAGAGACTTCTTCACGTTTAGTGCACTTGTTCATATCTAAGGGACTTGTTCATATCTAAGGGACTTGTTCATACTTAAAGGAGTTGTTCACAATTAAGGGACTTCTTCACGTTTACGGGACTTGTTCATATTTAAGGGACTTCTTCACGTTTCCGGGAATTGTTAGTATTTGTGTGGCTTGTTCATATTTAAAGACCTCCATTTTAGTTTCTCCTCCTCCATTTTAGTAGTACTACTAAGACATCTTAAAGGTTTTTAAAGGTTTTATATCAATTTTACTAAGGTGATGATGAAACTTAATCATTTCGTAAGAACTTCAAGTACCACATCACTACAATTTAAGTTTTCTTTGCTCTAAATTTATTTATTAATTATTTGCTTAGCAATCATTCATTCAGTTCATTCTCTCATTTAATTCATTCATTCAATTTGTTTAGAAATGGAGACAAAAATAATTCTAAAGATTTCATACTTTACTTAACCTCAAAATTCATTTCATCAACTGTCAACCATACTTTGGAGTAGATTTTCAATTAATCAAATATAATCAGAAAATTTTAAATTAATTAAAAAATTTTATATCAATTTACTTTGCAGGCAAACTTTTATATGTGCTACAGAATCTACATATGTATACATAGATGTTTCAATATACACATAAGGTTGAACTTTTAAAATCACGGACTTAACCAGAATTTCGATTATCCTGAGCATATCTGCTGTAATTACTTGTTCTAAAAGATACGAAAAGAAAATTCAGAATTTCCTTCAAAAGAAACTTTCAGCAAAAATTCATTTAAATTAAATTTGTAGATTTTTACTTTTGCATGCTTTCTTTGTCACAGCAACTACCCGAGTAAGGAAAGTTACAGTGGCGGCCTTATTTGTTTTGTAAACACACCGGCGCGTGTTTCACTGGTTTTTGCCGCTTTTTTTATACTCATCACCAATGATGAGGGATATATTCATTTTGTCATTTTGTTTGTAATGCCCATAAGGAAATTTCAGAAACCTCACGAAATATATATTTTCCTGATCAGCATGAAATTTAGAAGCGATTTAAGCGTGTCCATCTATCAATCTGTCCGTCCCTGTAAGCTCTGTGGCACATTCTCCTGATCACTACAATAATGAAATTGGCTTGAAATTTGGCAGAAATATTGGAAGTTCGTGGAAAATGGCCCAAATATGTCGAAGGACATGGCCACAGTGTACAGTAGAATGAGGACACCCCCGTTTTCGAAAAAAAAACAGTGGGTTTTGTGCTCATAAACCATAGCAAATAGATCTATAAAAATTCTATAAATATTGGGCTGGCTATCCTGTATTCTTTTTGCAGAAATGGAAAGTATCGACCACGCCCACTCGATATAGTAGAATATTCAAATCTAATTTTTTTAAGCAAACCTTTGTAATATTAAGAGAAAAGCTTCAGAAAACGCGTAAAATGTGTATATATTCTTGATTTATATGAACTTCGGAATCCATCTAGCCCGATCCGTCTGTCTGTCTACTTATCTGTCTAGTATCTGTGGTAAAAAATATCGACTTCTAATTTGGCAGAAAGTTCTTTCGCATACGTTACTATTGAAAATGAGCCAAATCGATCACAGGCCACGCCTACAGTATAAAATAACGTGAAAATAGGTCAGTTTTCTGGCTGTTTTGCTTAGTGCTCATAGACTACAAAATAAAAATATCCATAAATATAAAACAGTTCATTTTTTTCGTGATTTTGAAGGTAAAGGTGAGGTGAGGTGGGTATAAAAGATTCGGTGAAGCCGAATATAATTTACTGACTTGTTTTTATTATTTTATAGTCTTGTAATATGACAAACGAAAACAATAGTAAAAAAAACTATATAAAAAGATTGAAGTGGCAGTCATGATCAAATCGGCAGACATGACATCCATGAAGTTGTATTTTTTTTTTTATTATTTTTTTTTTTTTTGCAAACTTATGTACGTATAAGCTTTAAATACACGGAGCACATTTTGTACTGCCAAGAAAATATGTTAATATTTACCCCCAAACTCGGGATAATAAACAAATGGCTGAACGACACAAATAGCATAAGAATTCCAATTCTGTCCATCTATATGTAAGAGTGCAAGAATAAATATACAATCCTATGGGCTGCAATTGTTTTCATTGTTGTTTGATTCGGAACTCTTTTGTGCAGTAACAGATGTGGCTCGTCCTTGTTGTATTACAATCAACTCGGTCAAGATATTAAGTGGATGTGCCTTTGGAGTGGCGATAGAAAATGAAACACAATTGCTTCTTCAGCTTATTATTAAGTGCAGACATTTTTATTACGAAAAAGAAAAAAGAAAAAGAAAAAAAAAAGCGAAAAACGAAAACCGAAGTACTAATCTTTAGTAAATAAAAACAAAAAAGAAATTCTATATTTGACCTAAACTATATACAATATTTTTATACTGATTACTAATGTTGTTTCTGTTGTTTAGACTCTATATCACTTGTGATACTTGTGGTACAGGGTGTATTAATTTTGTGCGGATGTATGTAACACTTAGGAGCTTTTATGTGTAGTCACCTAAAAATGACTGGAGTAAAATTTATTTTTCACCTTTTAGTTCGCTTAAGTAAAAGAATATTTAGAACAAATTTTTTTATACCCACCACCGAAGGTGAATTTATTGTGTTTGTAACTACCAAAAAGAACTTCGGTAACCCTACAAAATATATATATTCTTGGTCGGCATCAAACTAAGAATCGGTTTAAGCATATCAGTTCGTCCGTCTGTCCGTCTGTCTGTGTAATGTCTGTGGCAAACATTCTTTAAAAATGCAGATATCGTCTGCAAATTTGGCAGAAACATGGGAAGTTCTTTCACTGCCACTCTCACTAGTGCAACAGTTGTCAGATTTGTACACGTGTCTATTGAAGCTTAGGGCTAACTAAACATCATATAGATTTAATACTAGTAGCGCTATCTATGTGTCAGCTTACAAAATTTTCAGTCCATCCGATACCTCCACTCGATTTAACGCGATATACCATTGAATGATCGGCTATAAATCTCTAAGGTCTGAGGTTCTAAGATCTCAGATTCATTACGTCATGTTTTACGGTATTGTTTTCCATCTTGTAAATTATTAGCAATCTGTGTTCAAGATTATCGTATTTCACTCTTGTTGGAGATTCCTTTGGAGAGAAGTTTGTTTTATGTGTCTCACGCTGGCTCTTTTGATATTCAATTTCATTTTTGTTTCTCGCTACCTATTCAGCTTCTTCAGCGGTGGATTTTCACTGGCGAGCTTCGCTGGATTTTTGCTTTCGTTTTCGTTTCTACAAACGTCTCTTTCGTTGTGTCGTGGTTTCCTTCGACTGTCTGCTACATTTACTTTTCTTTTCAGTACAGTCTCTTTTATTTCCATCCTTTACACAATTGTTGTTTCTCGGACAGTTGGATGCTTAACTTAATATTATTAAAAAAAAAATATTGTTTAATATTTCTAAAAATTTTTTTCATAATACTTTTTAGTTAATTATTTAAGAATACTTTCCCTTTTCGTCACATTTTCGTAAGTTCTTGTCTACTCTTTAAACTCTTGTTGCTCTTGTAAGTTTAAAGTTATAACAGATCCGTTATTAATAAAATTATACAAATTATGTGTAGTAAGTCCAATAAGCCGGAACCCGAACATTTATACATAATCACATAAAAGGGACGAACAAAGAATTTGTTTTTCACCAACTAATTCGCACTTAAATGAAAGCTAATTTTAAAAGAAAATCCTTTGTTTAGTTTATTTATAGCATAACATTTCGTTTCCTATCTTTTGTCGTGACAGCTATGTTAGGTTTGCTCTCATGTCCGCAATACCTAGATGGAGTTTCCATAGCTCCACTAATAGGTTCAGTTTCATTTTTCGAATTGATTTTTTCTTTGTTTCTCTGTCTGAGGTCTGCTGTTCACGTATTTTTGTGTTCAGTCTATAGATTGCAATTTTTAGGATGTTCGGACGAAATTCGATTTACTTACGTGTTTTGACTCAAGAACGAACTCTTGTACCAGATTGAATTGGATCGGACAGCTTTTGAAGCCATTGTACATATAACACTTTAATTTAAAAGAGTTATTATATAAAAACTATAACTTGTGCCGGCTGCCAGTTTGAACATATTCGACATATTTATCTTTCCAGATTGCGTTGCCATCCTCGCTAAAAGTGTGTGTAATATCTCGGCATGATAGGACATTAAGAAGCGCACGAATTATCGAACGATAGCTTCCCGTTAGATATAACGGTCACTATGTTGAATTTAGATAAAGTTTATCTTTTGTCACATAAAGCCTTGTTGTCGTAGCTAGAGGTATTTATGAAAGTTGCTTCTGAGATACCCGTGGCCGTGCCGCCACGCTGGCAAGAAAACAAGTAAAGTAAAAGCTTATAAAAAAAAGAGAGTGATCTTTTCATGGTGAAAATTGGTTCATAATATTAAGTTGACATAAAAATTTAGTGCCATAAATTTAGTTAATGGTTAGTTGTTTGGTTCCCACCACCCATATAAAGGTTTCTAATGAAAGGTAATTCTTTATACGGCAAAAAAGAAGTTGTTGGTACTTCATGGCAGAAATAACGAATAAGATCTTCGAAATTAAATTTGCTAAATTTGGACTGCGTGAGTTCACGCTTTAGGTCGCTTTCCCTATAAGGGCTCCCAAGAAAAGCATGCCTTTATGTGGAAAAAAGGCATAATATGTGTAGTATTTTTTCATGAAATTAAACCAAGATGGGCCTTGCCCGTCTATAATGTTTTCACTTGTTCACGTATGTAGACATACAAAAATTATGAGAATAAGAAACAATATAACTCTCCTTTAATACCACATACTTTTTGCGAGGTTTTCTGGTTTGAAAGACATTCGTTGGAAACCTGTTGGACTATCATTTTGATAGCGATTTCAACTTCGTCTCAACTACTGTTGAAATATGCTCTCCTTCAAATGTACTTTTAAATTTAAATAACTGTGAACCATATATGAAGAATAGCATGACGACCATACATTCAGAAAATTTGGGGAAAAATATGCTTCGTGTGGCTATATGTTTCGATGGGATCTCTAGTTCTCTATTAAATAAATAATAAATATATATAACGAATAATAGACACATATATATATATATTAAATATGTATTTAATATTAAATATATTATTAAATTTATTTTAAAAAAAAATTATTAAACATTTTTTCACAACCTCATTGCACTTGTTAGAACAACTGTCGGTTCATTGTTTTCAATGTCTTCTCATCCTTCCTGATAGCGTGTATACTCTCTTTCTATGTTATCATAGTCGCGACAATATCTTTACTGAAAACATTTTCAATGCTTCGTCGGTTTCACTAATGTTTTTAGCATAAAATTTGACACACAACTCACATCTAATTCTCCAAAAAATTCGTGGTATTCGTTCATACAGAAACTATCTGACAAAACTGCCTACAAATTGTTCATAATATACATCACTGCCAGTGCCATTAGTAGTAATAAAACGAACATATCACTTTGGTCCTTACAATATGTTTCTTTGCATACAAGTAATGTACGATGGTACTTGCAAAATTGTCGGGCATTTTAATGCTTATCTCCATCAGACAATAGAATGGAAGGGAGCCAGACAAATGTAGCAAAAGAGCTGCAAACAAAAACAAAACGCAGTAAGTAGAATTCCACGGCAATTCCTGAAATATTTATTTGAAAGTGATACGAATGTCAAGACTCCCAAGAAGCTCTCTGACTTTATCTCTATCTTAAGGCCTTTAGTTTGATGATTGCAAAGCCTCATTTAGTTAAATACATTAAAGACTAAGTGACATGAATGCCGAAAGAGGTGTACTTATTAGTATTATTCATATTTCTCTGGTCAATATATTAATATTTATTAATTAAAAGAATAGAAAAAAATTATGAATCATAATAGAAAATTATCAATTGATTTCAACTTTCGTTTTGTATGAAAAAAAGAAAAAAAACTTACTCTAGATTAAAGACCAAATTGCATTTTTAGCAAACTAAACCAAACATTGTTCTGATAATTGTTTTGCGGCTATGAGAGGACTCAGTAAAATTATAAAAGAATACATTTTATGCATTAAACGTTTATATTTTATTATGTATTAAAATAATAATTTTCATTTCAACAATAATTAACAAAACCAAACCTTTTTTTTTTTTTTTTTTTTAATTATATGTTAAGCATTGTTTAATGGTTGCCAAAAATAACTGAAAACCACTAACATATGTGTTAAGGTGAAACTTAAAGCCACAACTAAACGATAATAATACTGAAAACTGAGAAAAGTGTTGATTTTCAGTATCATTGCCAGCAAAAACTCAAACGAACGTATGAGCAAAAAAACTCATTTTAAGCATTTAATTGCTGTACTTCACCTACACACCAATAATCAACAAACTATTATCAGTGGCTCTTGTATGTGGAAGCCAAGTCAAGCCAAGAAATATTCTTATCCCCAAAAACAATGCTTACAGAATTAAGTGAAATTTACCTTTATTACTGAATTTATCAAATTTGGCTCGAAAATCTCTCTCTCTACTGCTCTTCTACTTACGGAAACAAGCGGATAAAAACGTGTTTGGCATTAAAACACCTGATGGCATATTTGGTTATTGTGTGTTTCGGGTTTAAAAATGTGCAGAAAAAAAAGTACCACACATCACTCTCGAAAACTAGGACATCGTAAGGATGTTATTGCATCGGAATCTTGCATGCACAAAGAATAATGTGAAAAACGTAATAATTCGTGGTAAGTTATGATTCACACAAAGTCATATGAAACATTGAGAATTTATCTCATGTATGTTCTCAATGCTACCTACATTTTTAACGAAATTTCATTACAAAAGGAAGCAAATATATGCACGCATAAACCAAGAAAAAAATGGTTTAAAGCCCATTAATATATTAATAAATTATTTCCTTTTTATTAAAGTCAAACAAACAATGCGTATAAAAGTCTTCTACATATACAAATATATATTTACATATACCAAGATTGAGTTGATTGAAGTAAAAATTTTTCTAAAAATAATATCAATAGAAATTTAATTGAACTGAATCATTATAGTGGAAGTATCGTCCTTAAATTCGCAAAGACTAATAAACAAGATTTATTATATTAGGTGCTTGGGTAAAAATTGTTAACAGCAATTTCTACAGTTAAAAGTAATGGGTAATACCAGTGTAAATGAGGATTGAATTCGATAATTTTGACCTTCCCCTACCTAAAATGAAAATTTTTCATTTGGTTTTATTGAATTATTCAGTGTATGCAGCCGCTAACTATGGAATGCTCAAAATTGCATATTCTACATTAATTTTCTGGATTCATTTTCTATGTTCATTTTCTTTATTCATTTTCTACATTCATTTTCTATATTCATTTTCTACATTCATTTTCTACATTTATATTCTACATTCATTTTCTACATTCATATTTTACATTCATTTTCTACATTCATTTTCTAAACTCATTTTCTACATTCATATTCTACATTCATTTTCTGCATTCATTTTCTACATTCATTTTTTACATTTATTTTCTACATTCATTTTCTACATTCATATTCTACATTCATTTTCTATATTCAAGATTTGAAAAAATCTGATGCCAAAACCCATCAAAAACCTTTAAAAGTTTTTGGTAATGCTAATCCATCGTATCGAAATTGTCACTCTTGGTTTCGATGGTTTAAAAGTGGTGTTTTCGGTGTGAAGGACAAAGAACGGCCTAGAGGACCCAAAAAGTACGAAAACAACGGAAACTCACCGCAAACTCTCCAAGAGCCTCCGTACAGCTTGGCAGTTAATGAATTAACTGTTTCTAGACGTTTATATGCTATTCGAAAGTCCCAAAGGATGAAAAATGGATACAACTCGAATTGATTGAAAATTTCATAATATATTTATACTATTATACGCGTTATACACAAAAATTGAAGTTTTTTTCTAAGTTAAGCTTTAAGAGCCCTTACCTTGAATACTTAATAGTATTTATTTTGCAAATATTATCAGGTTTCATTTGATTTAAGGGATAACATCGCTACAACAGCCTAAAAGAAAAGCTTAATTTCCACATTTTTTTTCCTTTTTTTTTTTTTTGATAAAGAAAGAGAAATGATAAGTTAGTAAAAGGCAGAAGAAGTCAATAAGCGTATATTTAAGTATTCAAAAAAAAAAAAAAATGAATAAATTTTGTTTGAAAAATATTACAAATAACGACACAGCAGTCATTTTCGCGAGGCATTCTTAACATGAGTAGCTTTGCGGCATGCAGTGTAACTGATGCAAATGTCAATTGAAAAAAATAAATAAATAAAACCCTTAACCTACATGTCCACATTTAGTGAAAAGCAGGAAGTGGAGCGAGTTGATTTAAAAAAAAAAAAAACATTTATTTTTCTGTAATTGACGGTTTGAATTAAAAATTTTAACCTAAAATAAAAAACCCAATCATTTGTTAATGAGGATAAAATGTAAATAAAATTATTGTTTTAAGAAACGGGTTTCTAAAGTTTCGAAATTACAATTAGATTTGGGAAATCAAAACTTTCAGGATATTTAAAATTTTACCACGCCCACACTTGGTATTTAAGAGATCATTTAAGTAAAAACAAGTAAGAAAATTACATTCGGTCGTGCCGAATCTTTTGTATCCACCACCTTTATTTTAAAAGAAGGGGGAAAAACCATATTGTAATAGATGGGAGTGGCAATGAAAGAACTTACAATGTTTCTACTAAATTTGAAGCCGATATTTTCACTTTTGCGGCTAGAGGATTGTTTACTACAGACATCACACAGAGAGGCGGACATGTGGACATGCTTAAATCGATCCTAAATTTGATGCGCTGATTAAGAATATATATACTATGTGTGGTCTCCAAAGTCTCCTTTTGGTAGTTGTAAACCAAATGGCACCATCTTACCACTTATAAGCAGCCAGAGAAAATTCTTATAAACCAAAGATTCAAGCTTCCGTTCTTGTGTAAGATGACATAAATGATTGGATGGTCAAGTATGCTGCTTAAGATTTATTTTTATATATATTAGGCATGTAATCTAGCTTTGAGATATTTTGTATTTGCGCGTAACTAATATTTTATTTTGTTCGATAATTATTTGATTTTTACATTTCAAATTACTACAATTAAGCTTCTCTTTGAAGAGTATGCGGCATGGTTTTTTGAGCTTTGAAATTTACACTGTGTGCTAATGAGAGATACACTATGAAAATGCAAACAGCGAGAGATTATGTTACAAACTACAAATACATTAATATTCAAAAATAACTTCAAAACTAAAAAAAAAAAACCCCCCACATACAGAGGAATTAGCTTTGCCTAGTATAGTCTAAGATGCTCAAAACAACGGTACGCTTCCGAGAACAACTCGGCGCAATTGAGCTAATCAATGAAGGAAAAACTGTCATAAGGTATCAAAAGATCTGATAGGCATGAACATGATTTCTAACCTGACGATGTTAGGTTATCTATTGCAAAAATTAATAGCATTGAACTGGAACACAAACCTTATTCCACCTGATTAACACTTATATATTTTAAGCAATAATAATTACAAGCGATCTTATTAATATTTTTTCGTTGATAAGCTCAAAAGATAATTGTTCGTTCCTTGGACCGGAAACCCATATAGAAAGAGAAAGATCGGAAAAATGGTAAGTAACAATGAATATTACGTTGAATATAAAATATCTTGTACGTTTGCTTTTACTAAAAATTATATAGCGTATATGAGAACAACAAAAAATTGCTCCTTAATAAAAGAAATTTCACCTGAAACACCTCAAACGAGTTTATCTGTAACAAAGAGTTAATGCGATTTAAAGTCTTTTAAGCAAGTGAGAGAAATTCCATTTTATACGTACATAATAGTGCAATAAAGTCTTGCTCCATCTAAGTCTGCTATTTTGTTCTAATTTTTTTTGTTGCTTTTTTTTTTCTACATTATTAACGTTTGTTGTTATTCCGTGTACGTTATTAGTGCATTGTGAAACAGCGTAACGTAACATATTACTCTTTCATATACTAGCTTTTGTTGTTGTTGTTGTTGTTACCCTGATGACACTAGTAACATTTACTTTTTCCCGGAGCACGTTGTTGACCCATATTTTTGGCATCAATGAATTCAACTAAATATATATATATATAACACCAGTGCCAACAACAAACACATTCAAGACCAACGCAAGCATATTTATACTAAAAGAAAATTATATCCTTTTTGTTCGATTTAATGCTTATAATATAATATAAAAGAAATTCTCTTGTTTTTTTGCTCTTTTCTGTTCTTTTAAATCTGTTAAATAATCAGAAGCTTTTTCTCTTTTTTGGAAGCAAGAAAATATCTCTGCTTGTGTTGGGTTTGAATTAACTGTAAACTATGCCTCGACTGGAACTGTAAAAATTATACTATGATTGATGTTTTGATTCGAGGATCTAAAAAAAGGTTTTCGAAAATATTTCGAAAAATTTCTTTATAATTTACAAAAAGATATTTATATTTAGAAAAAAAATTTTTAAAATATTTTTTATTTTGAAAACTTTTCGAAATTTTTCTTTTACACTTATATAAACATAAGCAACTTTTCAGTGTGGGTCTCCCCAATTTAATATAACTTATCTTCTTATTTAAATATAATAATAATAAATAATAAAGAGCGTGAACAGAATAAACCGTACCAGTATTAAAAGACCAACAATAAAAGATGATTTATAAACTTTATCGTCAGAGTTTTATTTTAATATTATAAAAATAAAGTCAATTATTGTTCTTTACTGATCGCGCCTGACTATTTGAGTAAACCTGTAGAAAGAACTCTTTACATTTTTAATAAATATCTATAAACATGTATTTATATTTTTAATTTATAGTTCCCCCTTTATCAATCAATCAATAACCCGGCTTTAAAGCATGTTTTGTCTTTTGTTTGAAATTAATTCTTGATCGTCTTGGGGCCAGTTATTGATTACAGAGAGAGGTAACTTTGGTTAAATAAAAATTTCAATTTTTTACTCCGAAGTTTGGTTGCACTGACATCAATTTGTTGAAAAATATACGTAATAAAATAATTTCAGTTATTATCAATCTTATCCAAGCGTTTCCAAGCGTAATATTTACTTAGTTGGTGCACTTATTTACTGCTTATTAGTAAAATATCATTTGAGAGCTCTGCGCACGTTTTAAAAGCTTTAGTAAGACGCACAAATGTACTTTACAATATAAAGACCAAGAGCGAGAAGCCATTGTGCCCGAACAATAACTTTGAGTTGAATAATTTCCAAACATTATTACAATTTTTATTTTTTATTTTTTTTTTGAAAATTAAATAATAGTCTTTGGCATATTAAGTCATTAAAGACAATCCAATGCAATGTAAATGAATAACTTTTTTCCTAAAAATATACATAAGTATGAAATGCATTTATCATGAATATTCAGTAAAAAAAAAACGTTCTCGATAAGTCACTTTTTAAATGATGTAAGTAAATTACGTTATTCTTTCAAAACTTTTCGAAATAAATGGTCCATCATCTTTTGTGTTATTATTTCATTAGTGGCAGCATTAATCTAATTGCAAAATCCCTTTTGAATACCAAATGTTCAATGACTTCGCTGGCATTTGTTGTCGCAACTCGTGAACTGAAAATTACGCGAACTCTGCGGAAATTCTTAATGAATGACGGACATTGCCAGTATAATGCTTTTATATCCTGTAAATCAATTAAGATTTGTTCAGCTACATCACACGTACGCAATCATGGTAAATCTTCATACCAAACCATATAATCTTCATGACAGTTTACGTAATTTCCGATATTTGTTGCGAACCCTGAAAAAGAAAAAACAATTACGATTTAAAGTCAGTGACTATACACATAAGTAATGATATTAACAGTAAAGCAATTAACTGTAATAACACTCCCAACGGCTACATTAAATGAGAACACATATGATTTCAAAATATATCATAGCAACAACATTAGCAAAATTAGCAGTATAGGCTGATATAGATTCGTTATGAAATTTTATTATGCAGTGTTTTCGAATAACAGCTGATTAGTGTCATCGATCGCTGAAGTCAGATACTGTGACATGAGCGATAAATAAAAAATTTTTACAATTTTTTTAATATTTTATTATTAAATATTAATATTTAAAAAAAGAGATCTGATTTGCTTTTTTGTTTTTGGTTTTTAATCTTTTATTTTTTCCAAAACATAAACTATTTAAAAAGATTAAAGATTTTCTCTTTCTTACTTCGATGTATTTCTTTAAGCTTTTAATTGACTTTCACTAGGCAAACACACCTGTTAAAGTTAATAGAAATCTAATCAGCTGTAAACTAGAAACAAAAATTAAGTTTCTTCAATATATAGACATATGAATGTGAATGTGTATGTTTATGAAAAAGCTTTTTCTTTTAACCTGGAAAGCTTATTGGAATTTAAAGCAACACATTGCTTAACTTAAGAGCAAGTAAATGTAAACAAACTGTAAAAATAACAATAACTATATGGAGGAGATATAGGCTAGAAAGGGGCAAACTAATGTCAGTGGAAACACACTTAATACATATATATATAAATATATCTAATATTTATAATGTATATTTTTATATACATTTGTATACATATATATATGTATGTATATATTTATATACTTGTATGTACGTATATACAAAATTTTTGTAATTTAGTCTTACATGAAACACAAAACACAAAACACCAAAAAAAAAAACCAATATTAAGATAATTATTATAAAATTCTCGCAAATATTTAATAAAATCCCGACAGCGAAAGTAATGCGGTGATGTGTGTATATAAGATTAAAGCAGCTGGAGAGCTGTGTAGTATATATTCATTAACTGTTGTTATTGTTGTGTTCCATAAAAGTTTTGGGATGACAACAATAAAACGATGCTATGCGTACATAAACTAAGGGAACAATTTTTCATTTAAGTTGGAACCTTTGAACGTAACGCACGTACGCGGTTTTCTACGATTAAACGGGTGCTAAATACTTATAGCAGATTTTGCTACGCGAGTGCTATAACAGCACATTGTTTGTGGTCTGGAAAATAAAACATATATTATAATAGAAATAATGAGACAAGAGTTTTTTGCCTTTAACTAGAGTGAAAATATATGTGAATATATGTACATATATACATATATTTAAGTCAACGCTTGAAGAAATATTTTTATTTCTCATTGTCTTAAATTCGTAAATGATACGAAAAATATTCATTTTCTTCTTCTTATTTGAAGAAAAGAAAAAAAATCATTAAAATGATTAGAAATTTTATACATTTTCCTTCTTAAGAGTTCCTGTAAGTGAGTTGAAAAGTGACGTGCATTTACCCTTTAGCCATTGCATTGGCTACTAATATGCATTCTCTCTCTCTCTTGCTCTCAAGTGTGAAATTATTACGTTATTTACTCTTTGTGCGAGTATCTTCTCTTTTTCATATTTCGCATTTTCTCTTTTTCTTAAAGCACTGCTTTATTATATATCACGATGTCAAGCACAATGATGATGATGATGATGATGATGATACACAGCAGCTCTCTTACTCACGTTTTCTTAAAATATCCAGCATTCTTCAAATCACTGTTAATCAGAGTTGTTCGTATATCCGCTTAAAAAAAATTTCAATTTTTAATAACTTAATATATAAAATAAACTAAAGTAGAGGAAGCAACAATTCTTTTAGCTCTTTATGTCTTTTTTTTCCTTACTTCTCTCTCGCATTTAATTCAAATAAAAAAAAAAAATAAATAAATAAATAAACTGATAAAACGTAAATAAAACAAATTAAACAAAATGAATTTTACGTTTAGTTTATTTTTTTTATTTTTTGAAAATATCTTTCTAATGTTTATTTACTTTATTGCAGTTGTGTATGGTGGTGGTGACAATGCGCGCTTATGTGTATATGTTTTAATTGTTATTAATGTGAAAAAAAAAAATGTATGAAATTGTATACGAGAGAATGAGTTTTTTTTCAGAATTTCCTTAATTAAAGAACTACCGAAAATGATTTAAGAAAATTTTTATTTCGCAAAGAAAACACGAAAATTTGGAAATAAATTTCCCAACATTTTTTAATATCAATTTATGTGCAAGGCTTGTTACTGCAGGTAAGTGTGAATGCATGCATATGCAAATTTCTAATACTATCAATGATAATTTATGCGAAAGAACATGAAGTCTCTCATACATAAACCAATAGCAGTAGAAAATATTTAAAGTTGAAATATTTAAATATTTTTAGAAATTTTAAAATATCAAAAAAAGGAAAGTCACTATTCATAGTAACTTTATGAGGAATTAAATATGTGTCTTACTCAGTATGATAAGATTAAAAAAACTTTTTAGCTGCTTTACTAGACTACAGGACTTTTCAAGAAAGAATATTAGAGGGTTTGAAACGCCAATGATCTTAATCTATTTTCTGCTGTCCATATCTTGCACAATTATTGGCTTATTTTCAAATCCAAAAAAAATACTCAGCATTTTTCAACAGATTATTATTGAAAAGAACCATATATTTACTCCTTCGAATATATACGTCTAAAGTAAATATCCCGTAAGTCGTATATCATCATCATTAACAATGACCTCCAGCCGTTTTTGGAAACTAAGTTGAATTTGAACTTGATAACAACATGGTTTCATTTGTTTCACTTTATTGGCGAAAGTTTTATTTTAGATTAATAGTCTCGAAACCATTTTTTATAGAATGCCAAATATAGAAGAGCGTACGATTCATAATTACGGATATGTCCGATAATCGTAGAGTTTTCTTTTATAGTTAATAATAAAACTAAATTTAATATTTGAACTTAATGCGTACAAAAATTAATTTAATTAGTAGTATTTTTAAGCTGATCGTTCATCACGAGTTGTGATTCACATCTTTGGCAATTGGTCCCTATCACTGTCAGTTTTTTTTAAAAAGCTTAGAAAAATAAAATTAGGTCCACATATATATGAGGCAATTGGAATTAATTATAAAACCGTAAGACATTTAAAATAGTACCCTCAGTCAGAGAACTTAAAGTTTCAGAAATCTTATCGCAAGTTTTGACCAGCATAACATTCAAAGTCCATTTAGCAAATTTGTTTGTACGCTTACTATCTAGTGTTGAACTCCCAACTGTTGTAAAAATTAAAAAAGATGACTAATTCCGGGCGCATATATTCGTAATTTACAGTCATTAATAAATAATTTCTAGGACGTCATTAAACGGGTTAAAAAATTTTTAAAAAATTAAAAAAAAATAAATGAAGATATTAAAGTATTTTTTTTTTATAAAATTCAACTCTCTTGACAGATATGAGTTTAAAATTCATTCGTATGGCGAAAGTTTTATCTTAAAAAAAAAATGTAAAAAATAAATTTAAAAAAAACAAATAAGAAAGTTATATATAAGACAGCCAACTATTGAATACCATGGAAAACAGCCAGACCAAAACAGCCATAAAACAGACGTACTTTGAACGCATACTGTAGGCGGGGCCTGTGATCGATTTGTGGTATTTGTGAAAGAACTTTCAAGATTTCCGCCACATTAGAAGCCAATATCTTCATTTTTGCGGCTAAAAGGTAGTTTACAATAGACATTATATAGTTAAGCAGCCATACAGATAGACAGACGTACTGACGCATACGTCTAGATGGATATCGAATTTCATGCTGATCAAGAATATGTACATTTTATGTGATTTTGCTAGCATCTTTCTTAATCTTACAAACATTTTCATAAAAAAATTAAATTTCAGTATTGTATCATATCGAGTGGCTGGCTACGGAATAGCTTACGCAATATTTTTGGAAATTTTTATAATTCTATCTCCTATGATTTTCGTTCTAAAAGCACAAGTGTCTTTAGTCTACATCGTACTGTGGTCGTGTCCTTCGACCGATTTGGCCAAGTTTGAATATCAGCTTGCGTGCAAGAAGTTCCAATATTTCTACTAAATTTGAAGTGGATATCTTCATTTTTACGGTCAGGAGAATGTTTACCGCAGACAATACACACGCGGACAGACGGACGAACAGACATGGTTAAATCCATTCTAAATTTGATGCTGACCAAGAATATATATACTTTATGGGGTCTCCGAAGTTTCCTTTTGGTAGTTACAAACCAAATGGCAAAATAATAAATAACTTTCACCTTCGGTGGTGGGTTTAAAAAAAAATGCAACAAAAACAAAAAAGTTAAATTTCGATAACCTATCCGGTTTTATATTTGTAGAATAAATGTGTAAACTTTTGTTGTGCATCTCTTGTAGTTTATGATCAGTCAGTGAACAGAAAAGAAGAGGGACAGACGGAAAGACGGATGTGCCCAAATCGATTCAAAATTTAATACTGATCGTAACCATATACATTTTATAGGATCTTTAAAGCTTTTTTATAGGCGTTGCAAACCATCTTTCAGTATTGGATTTAAAAATAGTTTATTCTGCAAAACTATACTCCATGCGATCAGCAATCGCTAGCCGCTACTTTTATCCTTCTTTGTGATAAAATGTGAATACCGTGCGAAAAGAACATCTGGTCTCTTTCGATATCATCGATAAAAAGATTCTTTTCTTAGGTATATCGTTATAAAAAAATCCTGCTGACATTCGGATAAAAAAAACATTAGTTGAAGCCAGCCAACGGCAATGATAGCATTTTCCGCCAATGATATTGCTACGCACTCATTTTTGATCACTTTTATGAGAAATCGTCAATAACCATAACCATGTCTTCTACATACCAACTTAAGTTTAATAAACATGATTTTAAACAGGAAAGTAGACCAATGAAACTAAGTCGATTTTCACAAATTTAATTAATCAATGAAATGAAATGAAATGGTGCTATGCACAGTAATTAATTCTTACGGTACCTTTTAAATTAAATTAGGCTCACATCAAAGAAATGTAGTTTATATCGAAACACTAATGAGTCAAAGGTTTTCGATTTTTATGCGAATCATTTAAAGAGAGTGAACGAGTTGTCCAGTACACGTACCTGTAAGCAACTGTGTAGGCAGGCAAAGCTACAAACAAAGGAACAGTTTAGAGAGCAGTCGGACGCATTGACAGACAATCCAGGAGATAGGCGGGCAAGAAGTCGAGCGGTGAGACAAATGAAAAGGTAAAGTAATCGACGTAAAAAGCGACAAATAATCATTTAGGTACACAAAAAACCAACAGACACGAAGACAGGCAGAGAACAGGGCAAGAAAACAGGGCCTCAAAACGAAAGGGATCAACATAGCCTACACTTAAGCATATCGTTGACAGATCTGGCTGCACCGGCCACCTTGATCGGGAGCATGCATTCATAGATACTTTATACACATGTATGCCCCTTCGAAAATACTTTTTCGAACGTTACAAACAAAGAATAAAATTTGTAGATATTTTGCAGAGTGAATGTAGGAGAAAATTGGTAATAATTTATTAAATTATATTTTCAATGTTTTTTATATATCAAGTCCTTCTTCTACTTCATTATGATTAACAAGAAAGTCTGTTCTTTATGTTGCACAAACTATTATGTGCGTTTGTGCGTGTGTGTGTGTGTATAGCAGCGTCCTTTGTTACTGAAGTTAAACTACAAGTTTTCACATATTCAATGAGTGTCTGTGTGTGTGTCTGTGTGTGTGGTTGACATGCTAAACTGTATACATTTCATGGAATGAACAAATTGTAACGCAAGCTCATAAAAAAAAAAAAAAAACATTACACATGCATACTATGCATGCTTGTGTTTAGCCACGAACACACTGGAAAACGATGACAAGTCGTTTGCCGTTAGTTGAGTGGTGTTGCATGCATTTTATGTAGTTGTTTTATGCTTTGGTTAATGATATGATCATCATAAGAAGACCCTCTGTTTTTGTCATACTGGAACGGAGATCATATTTCACACATACATCAATGCGTGTAGTCAAACATACAATAAATAATTATTCAATCTACAATGAATGACTAACGACGACGACAAGCCAAACTCGTGATGAGTGCATATGAAAATTAGAAATCTTGTGTGTATATGTATTTTGATAGTGAAAGAGAGAGAGAGAGAGAGAGAGAGAGAGAGAGAGAGAGAGAGAGAGAGAGAGAGATAGAGAGAGAGAGAGAGAGAGAGAGAGAGAGCAAAAACAAATGCACTACATTTGCATGCGTATACAATATTGGGGAGTTGTTTTAATTACTCTGCTATTATGAATTTTTAATCTGTGAATTGTCAACGGACCGTCATCAGATCGCTGGAATTAATATGAAAATTTGCTTGCAATTAAAAATAAAAATATTTTTCACT
>KK351120.1:158049-339105 GCA_000671755.1 Glossina brevipalpis | reverse complement strand
TATATATATATATATATATATATATATATATATATATATATATATATATATATGTATATAAATACAGAGAAATTGTCGTAAACGGATTTAAAGTTCAATTCAATTCATTGAAACCTTTAGTATATAGATTTTAACTTTAAATATTAAATTCGATTTGAATTTAAATAAGAGACCAACAATTTATGGTTTATCGTATGATAAGCAAATGAAAAGATTAAAATGAAATATTTTGCTCTTCTTATATTCTTGTCTTCTTCTAATATCAGAAGAGAGAGAAAGAGAGAGAGAGAGAAAGAAAGGTCGTCGTTTGAAAGTGTTTATAAAAAATAGTTTTCGCAAAGCGGAAGTGTTGAAACTTAGGAGACGGAAACAATTTATAGAACATAGTATGAACATAGTACGTAAATTCAAAAAGAATTTTCATAAAAACGCGAACAAAGCGTATGCAGCTTTTTCAATAAAGGAAGTTTATATTATAGCAATAAAATAATGCTTTTTTTATACCCATCATCCGAAGGTTAAGGTTATATTTGATTTTGTCATTTGGTTTCTAACTAACCAAAAGAGAACTTCGCAGAACCCGCAAAGTATATATATTCATGATCGAGCATCAAATTTAGAATCCATTGAAGCCTGTCCGTCTGTCCGTCAGCCTGTGTAATGTCTGTGGTAACCATTCTCCCGGTCGCAAAAATGAAGTTAACGTCATCAAATTTGGCAGAAACATTGAAAGTTTGTTCATTGCCACGCCCACCTATGACAATTTAGTTTTTCACTTTTTTTGAGTATAAGAATGGTGGGTGTAAAAGATTCGACGCAACCGAATATAACTTTCTTACTTGTTTTCGTTCTTTTGTCCCTCTGTCACTAGCTTATATTTTTGCGTAATAAATTAGAAAATATTTTTATTATAAAATATATATTTCATTGTTTATGCATAAATAGCAAAATTTCATTGCGAATCGAAAAATTGATAATATTACGACATTTGATATCAATATTTTGATATAATTAGTGAAATTTGGACGTCAACAGTCTTTATTATAAGCTTCTCTCTAGTTTTCATTATTTATACTTCTTATTAAATCGATACAAAGGAGATATGCTCCACTTTCCATTTTATAACCAAACTTGCTCATCGGTAAGTTATCTCAAGATGTTTAACGTGGATTCTTGCGTTAAGGCTTAACTTTACGACGCTCGATAGTACACGTGGTCAGAAAACGTCGCTCAACTACCAGATGAAGACATTCACTTATTGTTTGCTAAAAAATTTGTTCTTTGAAATTTCGGACTTTTCGTCAAGCGCTTGGTTCCTGCCAAAAGAAACTATATTCTTCATTTCTAAATTCTCTAAAATATTATTAGAAAATTGCCTTTTGTATTTTTTCTCTTTAGACAAAGTGCTTATCGTTAGATCGCGAAAAGCATTATTTAGAATCTCAAGGGTGCTTATCTCTCTCATACTATCTATTTGCCTCGAATATCGTTATTCTACTCTCGACATACAATTCTCAATGTACAACTATCAGTATAGAGCTTGTAATGGCCATTATATTTCCTATTCGAAAATATTAATGTGATGTCTAATTCTGATGCCTAGGTCCGCTCTTCGGATTCAGGAGTTCTGTCTTTCTTTTACCTAATCCCATCCAAAGTTAAACCACCGCTTTTAGTCAGTATTCAAAAATAATTTTATTCGGACATTTTAAAACTAAAATACTATTTAAGTCTTCAATATCATAAGTTTTCCCGTTCGTGTCAGATAATCTAGTTAAAGTAAAACAATAATCGGTCCCTCAAGACCATCACAAGATCGGATGTTTGCGGACAATTTTCCTAAACGCGACCATTCTTGTCTAGTCGAAACCAAAAAGAGAACAGGATATCCTCACTATTCCCCATTTTGGTTTATTCATCTGTTGGGGTTGCCAACTCATTCCACTCTTCGCCAGAGTTACTCTCCTTTTGTAATAACTTACGCTATCGCTTATCGTTTATGACAGTAACACATACAGTATTCTATGGTATAAATTTATGAATTTAGGGAGAGACAGTGTGAATTAAAACGAGGGACAGACTTTGATTCTTACAAGCTATCAGTATACAACTATCAGTATACAAGTCTTTATTACAGCTAACTTTTACGACTGTACGTTACAGGTGACTTCTTACGGATCTATGTTAAGACTGACTCCGGAGTGCTTAGTACGATTTTCGAGTGCTTATTATGACTTCTTCCGACTGTTAATTACGAATGACTTCTTGTCACTGCCTCCTTTCGACTGACTTCCCTTAAGTGAAATACTCCGCTTATAAACCTTGCGAATATAACAAACGTTACGTCTTACTTTACTACTGGTACTTTGCTGCTGGATTTCCCCGGCGTAGTTTCATTAAACCTTATGAACACCGTACATGCTGCCTCCCTGTTAATCTCTTTTGTTCCTGCATTTCCCGGCACAGTTTCATTAATCGTATTACCTCTTAAATTTCGCGGGAATTCTTTGTCAATTTTTGCTTTTATTGACGCTGCAAATGAGCTTTTTTAAGACTACGGCATTGGCATTAAGCGCATTAGAAGGAATTTCCTGGCATAGATTTTACCAAATTTGTCGCAGTTGTATTTTACCAGTTTGTGGCTTTCGTAACAATATTATACTAAAAGATATTCTTAGAAAGCATATATTGTAAGGACCAAAGTCGTACTCTTGTTTTGGTCCACACTCTACCTCCTTATGTTCTCTGTAAGTAATAAAGTTTACTGCAGTAAATAGTACTGTTCAGCTGAAATTGGATGGGCGATAAACTCTATTGAAGAGTTGAAAAGTTCGACAACCACAAAGAAATGGAAAAACGAAAACCAAAATGGGAGATAACAAAGATGTCCTATTCCCCTTTGGTTTTCCGACGATAGACGGAGCAGGTCGTGAATAATTTTTTCTCCGTTTGGATCCGACAAATTGAAGCCATATGAGGGACCCAACATTCGACTAGAAGAATAAACATGACTGAAAGGAATATGAAGGAGGGTTTATATAAAGAAATAAATTAATTTGCGAGAGGCTTAGGCATTATTTTTCTTCTTTGTTGAAGTAAAGAAATGTTAGAATTTAATAAGGGCTTTTAGTTATCGTGAAGTTAGGGAAACCGTATTGAACCCCTGGGATCTGGCGAGTTGACCCAGGAACAGGAAGTGATAGGTTGCGTTCTATGGTATTCCATAGAAATAGAAAATATCTGCCACACCCATTTGATAAAATCCAGTTTTTCTTCCTTTCTTAAGATAACGGTGGTAGGTATAAAAGATTCCACACAGTCGAATATAATTTTCTTACTTCTTATATATTGTAAATGAATTTTTTATTTTATTATCTTCTTATGTACTCGCGTAAGAGTTAATGTTATAAACGCTTAACTTGTATTTAAGTGCAACTAAAAAAGTAAATCTCGATAAACTGTTCCTCCCTTATAATATACATAAAAATAACTCACAATGCATTAGCATTTATGGTTGACTCAATTGCCTGATTATGAATATTTTCCACGGGGAGATCAGCATCTATAAAATATGAAATTATAAATAAAAGAAGAAAAAAGATTCAAAACACTATCACAACTCTTTGCACTTATAACACGATGACTGACAGTTAAATTGTAGTATTAAACCAATGGAAAATAAAACGAAGGATAACAGGCATATTAACATCCTATAGGGTGTGCGCACACACACATATATATATATATATATATAATCAAGACCTAAAAGAGAATTGGAAAACAAGACAACCAAGTGTTCTTCTCTATTTTACCCTGTAAAACTAGTTATTTTTATCTCTATAAATTAAACAAAAAAAAAAAAAAAACAGAAAAAAAATACAAGTATGTCTATGCCTTTGTAAGATTGTTCGTATACCTTTTGCAAACAGAGAATAAAGGATATTTCTAAAAAGACCTTCTCTAGTCTAGTAGCACCTGCATGTAACACTTTCTTTTAAATCGTAGTCGGTGTTAACAATATATACACCGAATAAATAACGTCATCATCATTATACTCACAATTAAGTGAAGAGTAAAAGTGGAGGAAATACGTGCAAAAAAAAAAAAAAACAAAAAAGGTAAAAAAGTAAAGAAAATTAACATCGTACAGCGCAACGATCTAATGTTGGGAAAAGAAATAGTGAATAGTGAAATAGAAAAAACAAATTAAAATTGAAATTGAAGCATACTTTGCAGCGTTACAAAGGACATTGAACGTACCACCATCACCTTTATGTAGTTAAGTTTATTCGCCAACACATCATAACATACATACAAAAAAGCACATTGCTCTATAACCGCAAGTTATTAAAAATAGTGAAAAAAAGCAAAAAAAAAGCAAAAAAAAAAAAAAAGTAAAGTCCATAAAGACATAACAGAAACTGCGTTCGCAGTGTAAATAATGCTTTTACTTGTGGAAAAGAAAGCTGTTGCAAGAAAAACGAAAGAATATCTACACACATTTATACATTGGATGCTCTATTCATATACACAAATACACGCGGCTACATACTTACTTACTTGGTTATGTAAGAAATGTAACTATAACACGCCAACTGAATTCATCATTCATTCATTCATTTATTCATTTATTCATTCATTCATTCATTCATTCAACAGCATTCAACAATGACACAAACAAAAGAAATTACTATGAAATTGCTTAGAAATAGAACGAATGGACTGAGTGAAAATTAATTGCGTAGTTGCCATCAGCTAACGCATACACAAACACATATAAACCTATTTTCATACCTATAAAAAAAATGAAAAAGATTTTACACATTTTGATGTATGAGTTTTCCGTTTAGTTATACAGTGTCTTTGGTCGTTATTTGAGTTATTTATGTCAATACTCTCAAGACCATTTAAATTGAAGACAATTAAGAATCTTGATTTATCCGTGTATATATATATATATATATATATCGTGTCTTCGTCATTTTGTGATTTATTTTTAATATTTTACAGTTTACCCTTTTCATCATGCTCTGCCGTTGTAATGTTCATGATAGTTTGATGGTTTGTTTGTTTCTCTGAAGGCAAGAATATTTCAATTAAATAGAGACTAAATCTATTTTGATATAATTTAAAGGGTTAATATGCAAAGGAAAAAACTGATTACACTTAACGTTGTTAACATTTTTAAACGAGAAAAAGTAAATTTACATCCGGTAAGAGCTTTTTGCATCTACAAATAGGGAAAGTTTTCTATGTTTTATGATCATTATTTCTGTATATTTAGTTGTGTGAGTAATATTCTACACTTTAATATAATTTGTAAATCATCCTAAAAAGTAGACGCCAGTTGCTCATAAGTAAGTAGACTAATTAAACACATCCTGTGCTATTATATAAGCCAGCATATTCGTATCGTAAATGACTTTCTTTCCGAAGAATTGAAAACTAACTTTAAAGTTTCTAAAACCGTAATTTAAGAAAATGAAATAAGTTTCGAGTATCGTTAAGGTTAAATACGTTAAGGTTAAAAGTCGGTATATAAGAGCGCATCATCGCCATAAGCTTCTTATAGTTGTTTACGGACTTCTGAAGCAGATTTCTTTCAATTATGAATGTCGACGATGAACGTCGACAATGAATGTCGACAATGAATGTCGACAATGAACGTCGACAATGAATGTCAACAATGAACGTCGACAATGAACGTCGACAATGAATGTCGACAATGAATGTAGAAAACACAATTTTGAGCGTTCCATCATTAGTGGCAGTGTATACTGATTCAATAAAACTGAATAGAAAATTGTTACTTTAGGTAGAGGAAGATCGAATACAACTCTTATTTACTCTGGGTAATTTTAACAACTCTACCTTTAGAAGTTACTGATAAAAACTATTGCAAGCAAGAAGAATAGAATAAAAAAAGCTTATCTCTCCCAGTTGCGGTTGTAAAACAAAAAATAATTATCACATTAAATTGTAGTCTACCTATCTTCTGTTCAAGCATACTACGCGCAATTGTTATAAACACATATATGTCAAAAGCATTGGAAAAATTTAGTTTATGTAGTTAGTCCACTATGACATCTAGGTTCGAATTAAATGATTACTTTTCCTTAACAAATATTTATACTAAATTTGCAGTCGAGTTGATACGTCGTGAGACTTATTAAAATATATAAGTTTTCTTTAATTTGGTATATTTCTTCCGAAGGCATCTTCGTAATTTTTAAGACTGGGAGTACGAAAGTTTTAATATTCTCTTTTAATATAACGAAACACCAGTACGAGAAGATTGGTGAACGGTTGGTAATAGAAAGGTTAGAGTTGGGTGAGATTGAGAAATGGACTGACAAGCGTAGGCGTTTAAATTACTTCACATTTTCATATTACTAAATAACTAAACGTACACCCTGTACGTAGTGTACGTATGCATCCTTTACGAAATGAATGAGTATATTTGACGCATTGCAAACAAAAAGTTTATCACCCTCACCCACTAGGTATTCATATTCATTACAATGGTTGACTAGCACTAAAACTCTGTCATGGGTATAATAAAAGAAACAATTTATTATACTTAGTATAAAAAATCCATTAGGCTGTGGTCGGCATCGCAATTATAAAATCTAATACTTCAAAATTGTTCGCCAAAATTCAATGGATGCTTTTGGCCTTCAACTCTAAAATGTGTTTAGTATATTTTAATATAATTAGAAAAGCAAACATAAAACGATATATTTTCGTATATTCCTTATATCTGCTTATAATAAATTCATCAAGCAAAAGTAAAAGACAACTTTACAAATATTCTCCAAATTGAAATAAATTTTTCTTAAAACAAAAATTTTGTGTTTTACTTGAAAAAATTTATGTATAATTGAAAGCGATTTAGAATTGTCTGGGAATATGAGAATATATTTAAATTGAAATGTTACAAAATAACATTTTATGGTCTCTTTTTTTCTTTTGTACGACAAACAGTTTCTACATTCCTTTTATAATATTCATTTCTCTTACAATATTTCTAAAAACCAAATTATTCAGTTATTTTATTACTAATCAACTTGTAATTGAAGTGTAAGAAGCATGCTACGTACAACAATTACTCTTGACAGCTTATCCACAATTGTGTTGTCATGTTCAGGCATATGAAGGAATATATTATATATGACATTACCGAAGCATTCAAAGGTAACAACGTAACGTATGAGTGATATTTTTATTAAGTAATTCTCAAGATTGCTGATACGCTCGCTTGCTTTGATATTGTTTTCATTTTTACGCAAATTTACTTAAGTAAGCTAAGGTGGTACTACAATTATTAAAAAGTCCTTATTTTCATATGAATAATTAGAAAAAAAATTTCTCATGCCAAATCAATTACATTTCATTTTAGTAAAATTCAAAGCGCAAAAGAGATCGATAAAAATTATTCTGTACTATCCTAGCGTCTAGCAACTCCTGATACCAAATTGTATTTGCAGTTAAGCAGGAGAGAAGTTGAAGTTAGTCTATTGGGTCCTTTATTACCTGTTACGATGCAATCAAACCACCACGAACAATTACGTTTAATCTTTAATCTTTTATCGAACTTTATAGAGAATTTAGAAAAAATATTTCCATACAATTATCCCTAAGCATCAATTCAAACTTCAGTATTTCGGAAAAATATCAATAACAAGGAACATGCGTACAGCCTTGTTTCGAAAGGAACGTTTAGTGAGAAGCTTAAGAAGCTTATTATTATTATTATTATTACAATTCCTAGACTAATGAAATCAGACTAGACTAGACTAGAGAAATGAATTGAGCACACTAGCAACATAACCTATGGGCTCTTTTTTTTTAAAAGACGAAGATTAAATACTAAGCCTACAAGTTTCAATAAAGTGATATATTAAATTGATATTATGTTCGCTAGCTGATTTCAGAATGTACATGGGATTAGTTAGTGCAAAAGAGTTTTTTCTAATAAGAAAAAGGTTTACGCAGTCGCAAAGAAGTTTTTTTACTGTAAGAATTTGACCACAACTGCGGATTGGAACAGAAGATTTGGAGGAACAAGATCCGGATTTACTGAAGAGTATTGCTTATGATGGTATTGTTGATTAGTTTTCATGATTTTCTTTCACTTATTTTCCAATGTATCTTTGAAGGTCCAACTTTTCTATGATATCGTCTATAATTAAAAGTGTAGAAGCAGCAGACTTCGGCGCTCGATCAGTTTACTCATTTCCCAATAAACCGATATGGGAATAGGTACCCAAAGTAGTTTAATCTTATCTCGAGTTGTTGCTCTGGTATGTCTTAATTTGTTAATGGTGCTCCAATTGGAAATTGAGGGATTTTAGATAGCTTTTAATACAAATAGGCAATCAGTGGCAATAATAATTTTGCGTTCCTTATTATTGGCAAAGTCCACAGCTTGAAGAATAGCTCTGGCTTCAGTTGCGAATCTCGAGGTACGCGGTTTAGTAGAATCTATCCTCAAGCGTCTAGCGTGGCAAAAGAAGGTGGAAGATCGGCAGATTTGGAGACGTCAGTATGAAGGAGATGTCAACCGTGATTTTCTATAGTATTTGGATTTTTTCTTCAGCTAGATTTAAAATATATTTTTCTTCAGTTACCAATAAAGAATATGATGAACTTAGATTGTAACAATCTTGCCATACGAATGTTGTTAATTACATTCTCTTTAAAGCCTTAACTACGTGACAGGTGGAAAAAATGAGTGCTCTTGCTTTCCAAAAAGAGAAATTGGGTGAAAATAATTATGATCTCCCGTCAGTACAGATGCGGAGTGTTTTGATGCATAGTGGGTTCTGGTAAATGGGAACTAGATGATGAGAAAGCCTTTACGTCCATTTATTTATGCGCAAAATCGACACAGTTGGGTTATATTCACAAAGGTCCACAGGATACCTGGAAAAAACTGCAAGAAGTTCATATGCCCAAGGAGAATTTCTCTCCACAAAAGACTTATTAATCTGAAAATGCCGAAAAAAAGTCATATTTTTCGACACCTAAATGAGTTCTTAGAAGTATATAAGAAATTAGATGAAACATGTATTGAGATTCAGGAGAAGCTACTGACCATAATGGTGATGTCACGTCTTCCAAAGCAATACGACAGTTTTGTAATTGTTACAAAAATTCGTGAGGCTTTGCTTTTCATCCTTAAAGCAGAGGCTAGAGAGGTAAAAGACGAAGCATCAAGTCAACAGACATTTATGGCAAAAAATGCAAATGACAAACGAAAACCTAATAAAAAATTCAAAGAGAAGTATTTCGCCTGCAAAATGGCGGGAAATTTTGCGAACAAATATGAGAGAAAGTGCAACAAAAGATCAGCTAAGACATTGTATGCATCAGCAGAGGTGGTAGCATTTGACAACAAGAGATAATACGTCGACAGGGGAGCTACGTCGCACCCGTGGAGCAAACACGATAACTTTATCAATTTATGAGAAAATCGTATTGGCTGATGACAAGCATATCAGTGCCGTAAGAAAAGATGCTGATAAGAAAGACCCAGACTTTCAGAATTTTCCCATATATAGTTCATTCCAGGTCTAACCACGATATTGCATCGCACGGTAACTCAGCAACTCAGTAAGAAACCCTTTATAACGCTAACCAAAGCAAAGCTGGTGCACAACAAATTTATTTCTACACCTAATTTCCGCGGAAAATTATGAAAAGTTCCCGGCAAAACCCACGGCTGCTTCCTATTTTTTTTCTAGAATATTAAAATCCATTAGAAACTCTCAAAAAAAGTGATATTAATTACCCATATATAAAATAAATATTTATTTGATACATAAGTCAAAAATATACATTCGGCTACAAAACGAGGTTACTATTTACAGACACGAATATATACACACACATATATACAGGTTAGAAAATTTTGAAAATATTTTACAAAAGATCGGAAATCGAAAGCAGATAAGAAAAGGAGAAGAAAGAAAATCGATCGTTTTTCTGAATCATCTATAGAACCTTTACTTCTCCTTTTTGGGCATCTTAGGGGCGGTATCTTTACATATGGTTTGAGCAATGAATTCAATTACGGTGCGTGTAGGACGACCAGCCATGCCTGCACGTAAGTATTCAAAACAAGTACCTTTGGTAAACATTACATTAGTCGCATCAATGTGCATCCATTGGCCACAGGGTACAAATTCTCTTAGGAAAGCAGCAGCTTTGCAGGGTTTTCCGCCACGACCTTTACCTATGTTTTGCACATCAGCAGACATACCACTTGTTACTTGTTTTGTATAAAATTCCCACAGCGGCATTCTCCAAACTCTATCACCCGTATGCATACTAGCGTGCTTAATTTGCTGCCATAAGATCTCTGAATTAGTGAAAACACCACAAGCGGCCTCTCCCAATGTTTTGTGCATGCACCATGACGGGGTACCAATATCGACAATGCATTTGGGGCAGAAATTCTGTGCATACGAAAGAGTGTCTGCCAATACCAACATATCTTCATGATCAGTACCTTGAATTTTGATATGTTTACCATTCATGCATTTTACAGTGTCCCCAGACCGATATGAATTACATCCCATAACATTCTCGCAGAGTGGAATAAGTCCTCTAATGTTAATCGGTAAACGTAAAGCCGCTACTGCCCGACATGTTGCAACAACCACCGCAGCCCCCGTCATGTCGGCACGCATAACGTATAACTTATCCATAGGGTTCAAGCAAAGACCGCCACAATCATATGTTATGCCTTGACCTACAAGAACGATCGGTCTCTCTTCGGCGGATGTACCATAATAACTGAGCTCTAAGAAGATTGGTGCTTCGCACGAAGCTTTTCCTACCGAGAGAAATGCATTCATCAACTGACTCTCGGCCCAACCTTCTACTTTTACTTCTACATTTACACCAGATCTACATAAAACCTCAACCACATTTTGAGCAAAAGCAGTGGGTGTCAAAATATTCGATGGCATCTCTTGTAATTGACGTGTTAGATTTTGGGCGGCTGCTTTTTGAACCCCAATTCGCCAGCCTTCAATATCGCACACTTCATCTTTAGTTGTGTATAAATCAATTGCCGGCATGGCGATACGATTCTTTTTCTGTCGCAACTCTTGGTAAGCCCAAACACCTAAGCCAGCGCCTTCGCCGGCCGATTCGGCATGACCGCAATTATCCACTTCAATACGAGTTGTATCAAGTCGAGCCAAATCCATACATGCCCTAGCTACCGATCGCCTTATAGTTTCCTTTTGCTCATCAATTACTTCATAAGGATTATAGCCCAAGCATTCTTTGCCTAAGCCAACTATAGCAACGGCCGAATAATATGGTATCTTCTCAGTCTCCTGGGCAAAAAGTAATCTGGCCTCACCTACTTTGGGCATTGGTCCCGACATACGTAGTACTTCTATCATGCGTCCACCTGTCCTTTGGACATTGTACTTCCATCCCGCCGGTGTCAGAATACCGGTATCAGTTTTATCTTCCTCATCGGCGTACACACCAAATACTGCACCCCGAGACGGAGGATCTGCGCAAATTTCCGTGTGCTGCAACTGCAACAACTGATTAATGGCCTGTGATGCGTAGTTTCGCATATAACAGCCAAGTTTTGCCGCGTGTCCGACAGCATTTAAACCTAACATTCCAAATATATCGCGCTGGCGAGTTCTAAATAGCGCAGCTGTTTTCAACATTTAAAATTTTTTATAGACAAATATGCAAATAAGAGTTAAAGGGAAATATACAAATTAAAACAAAAAAAAAGGTTAAAGAAAAAAAAGTTGTAACTTCACAGTAGAATGATTTCTAGAAAATAAATTTTTTCTTCCATATTTTAGCATTAGGTAAAGTTTCAAGCAAAAGTAAGTTGATCAAAATATCCGAAAACATAACAAGTGAAAATTGAAGAAAAACTCGACAAGTAGATATGCAACAAACGTTTAAAAATATAAATGAAATGTAAACGAATGGATATAAAAGAAATAACCATCAACCACCATCTTTATCTTGAAAGAAGGGGGAAAAACTAAATTTTAATACGTGTGCGTGGTTTTTTCCTATTTTGTTGAAATACCGGAACATAGCTAGCCATGGAGTATCGCGGAAATCGGCCAGAGGAAAACAGCCAGAAAACAAACGTGCCTTCGGCTTATACTGTAGGCGTGGCAAGTGATCCATTTGGCCCAATTTCAATAGCAATAATATGTCAAAGAACTTCCAATGTTTCTGCCAAATTCAAAGCCAATATCTTAATTTTTACGATCAAGAGAATGTTTACCTTAGACATTACACAGCAAAGCAGACAGACAAATTGACAGACGGACATACGGAGTGAGTAAATTTCGAATTTCATACTGATCAAGAAGAGATACATTTTATGTGGTTCCAGAAGCACCTTTCTTAAGGTGACGAAGATTTTCATAGAAAAATTAAATTTCAATATTCTATTAAATCGAGTGGGTGTGGTCGAACTTGGCACAAACATTGCGGGATACCTGGCGCAATATATGTGGAAATTTTTATAATTCTATCTGCTACAGTTTATGAGTAAAATTGAAATTTTTTTCTTTGATTCCAAAAGCAAAGGTGTTCTCAGTCTACGTTGTACTGTGCTCGTGCTCTTTAGCCGATTTGGCCCTGCGTGTATGAATTTCCAATGTTCCGGCCAAACCTGAAGCCGATATATTTATTTCTGCGGCCAGGAGGATATTTATCGCAGACGGACAGACGGACATGCTTGAATCGATTCCAAATTTGATGGTGTTCAAGAATATATATACTTAGTGGGGACCCCAAAGTCTCTTTCTGGACATTGACACTGATCAAGAATATATATACTTTGTAAGGTCCCCAAAGTCTACTTCTGGGCATTACAAACAATATGACAAAATGACGAAACGAATATACCCTTCACTTTCGGTAGTGGGTATAAAAAAGGGGAAGAGTGTGCAGATGTATATCTGCAAATATGTTACACACACTAAAGCAATTAGAAAGACACTTATACAAGATAATAAGTCGATAAGAGCAGGTATAGAAAACTTTAGAAAGTTCGGAAAGAATATTCCACGCAATGATTTCATTGAAACTGAAACGACTTAAAATCAAAAAGCTATGAACGCCAAATTCACTAAAAAGGATTTAAAAGCCGTATGTTTAGACTTTTAAACCCACGTTTTAAGATAAAGAAGCTAACCCTTCGCGGGCAATTTAAATAGTACATCCGACGGGAGAAAACGAACAATTTTGATCTGAGATCATAAGTTATAGTTTTAACTTAATGATCTGCCGAGCAAAGGTAAAATCATAAAAGCTGAATGAGTTTAAAAGGAGGGAACGTCTCATTCATCATATCATTGCGTTCATGATATATTGATTTGTTTGCTTATCATTTTAATGTATAAAATCATTTGGCAAAACGAAATGTGTATTGTGTAGACATAGAAGCACCAGAAAAAATATAACAACAGAACAAATAAACTTTGGAAAAGAGTCCTGGCAAGTCTTCGAAGAAGTAAGCGCAATGGTAATGGCAAACAAAAAAGTTGGAAAAAGTTTTGCTTCACTGCCACTCACAATGAATTCACTCGCCAATATTAAATTGAGATCTTCAAAATCATTTTTTATTTATTTAGTTTGAAAGGGGCTGTTTCGTCATATTGGCACAAATGTATTTTATCAAATTCAAGTGATTCCAAAAAAAAAAAAAACAGACCATGTAGAAAATTGGAAGAGCCCCCTCGCCTAAAAAACGAAAGGTAATGCTTTTGAAAATTAAAATTAAATATTTATTTAAATTAAATATTAAAATGATTTCGAAACCTAATTATTTATACCATGATTTAAAGCTTTTAAAGAGATTTTCTTACTACATATTTCTGGTCAAAATTGCTTACACAATATTTAAAATTTTTTCATCCGCACTTAACTTGCTGTGTTTACAGTTCTCTTGTACGGCTCCATATTTGGCAAAAGGAGAACAATAAAAAACTGATTGTTGGCATAGCAAAAAAGAAAGGAAAAGAAATCTGACCACACACTGTGAACCCAGATGTATTCATGTGCGTGTATACCGGAATACTTGAATTTATTGAATTTCTGTTCAGTACATCCGTCAACCGTCGCTTGGGACTTATGTATCATTGGCGAAAGAAAAAAGTATGCGTACATCATACGTAATCTGGTTAAGTGAAAGTGAATGTTTAAGTTGAAATTATCTTATGGAAAAATACTTCAACAAGTGGCCCAAATCGAGAAAATAATTCTCATCTGAATAAATCTTCCACCGTCTTTACAATGATGAACTTTCGCGATATTCAAAACTATTCTAATGCCAACACATAAACATACATTTACTTGACTTTTCCTAAATCCATTAAATGTCTCAGCTTATGCGATTTACTACGACGGTTAAAAGCTAACGGAAAGAATAAATAAAAGGAAATCTCCGAATATTGAACTAAATTAGTTGGGACAGCAAATAAAGATAGAAAACGAAGACAAACGTTTATGTAAAATCTATAAAACGAATACTATAAAAAAGAAAACTATCAATAAAAGAAGAAAAATCACAAAAAAATATACAGAATAGGGCTACAATTAATTAAATTTGAACTCTTTATGGGAAAATATTTATAGGGAATATAGTGGTTCTTTTATATAAGGTACACACATGTTTTTAAACTGCAATTGAAGGAAATATTCTAAAGTTTTCTTTACATTTTTTTTGAAATGCTTTTAAAAAACTATAGAAAAATCTAATTTTTGTCTTTTTATTCGCACAGTCTCGATAAATCTCTTCATTTACAGTTCAGAAATAATAGTAATAATAACAAGTAAAAAAATTATATTGGGTTGTGCCGAATCTTTTACACCCAACACCTTTGTCTTAAAAAAAGAATCCTGTGGAAGTTTTTAATGAGCACTGAGCGAAATATCCAGAAAACAGACCTGTTTCCTGGTTTATATGATACGGTAGCTTATTTTATATTGTGGGCGTGGCCTGTGATCGTTTTGGCCCATCTTCAACAGCAACCTATGCGAAAGAACTTTTAAGGTTTCTTTCTTTGTAGCCAATATCTTCATTTTTGCGGCCAGGAGAGTGTTTACCAGAAACATTGTGGACAGATGGACGGCCCGACTGACAGGCAGATCTAATTGGATTCCGAATTTAATCAATAATATATACACTTTGTGTAGTTTCTGAACCATCTTTCTTAACGTTGGAAAAAAATTCGTAAAAATTTTGTATTTCAATATTCTACTATATCGAGTGGGCTTGGTCGATCCTTTCCATTTTTGTTCAGAACGTAATATTTGTGGAATTTTTTAGAGATCTATCTGCCATAATTTATGATTAGTAAGCAAAAACTCAATTTTTTTTGCTTTCGAAAACAGACGTGGTCTCAAAGTACGTCGTACTGCGGACGTGCCCTTTGACTTATTTGACCCATTTTCAATACCAACCTGCGTGCAAGAACTTCCAATGTTGAAGCTGATATCCTCATTTTTGTGGCCCGTAGAATGTTTATCAAAGACAATACACTGATGGACAGATGGATATGCTTAAATTGATTCTAAATTTGATGCTGATCAAAATTGTATATAGATAATTCGACGACTTTAAAACTGTTTTAAAATGTTGTAGAAAAAAAAGAAAAAGATAGAGAGTTGCAGCCGTTTTTCATCTAATTTTTATTACCCATCAATAACTTAGGGATTGTTTGATTGCAATACGGAACAAAGATCAATGTACGACCATTATTTTTTATATTCCAATTCATCTATTCAGGGAACCTTGCAAGAACTGTTAAAGGGTGTGAAATTATATTTAAATGTAACTAACAAAGTCACAAACCCAAACTGTTAGCAGAAGCCTGTTAAGTGACTAACAGAATCCTGTTAAACAAAATCTTGAAAGAATTTATATCAAATATAGTTACAATAGCACTCTTTTGGAACTTTTATACAAAAAAAAAAGATCAATTTTTTTGGGTAAAATTTGATATAAAAAAATTGCTCGCTATGTTTGTTTGATATGACATTCATATGATGATAATGAATACTCTATCCAACGATGTCAAGCTGCTGTCGGAAGAATTTTTTATTGGACTTTGAAAATTGCTCTATGTAAGACAAAATGACAGCAATATGTGGGAGGCCACTGTGGCCAAACCAATTACTGTGAAAAAATCGATCAAGTTTGTTCCTTAGAAAAAAGTTTAAGATCACAATTACGATTTCATAGGATAAGAAGACCGCAGGACAAAATCAGTTGCAGCTCTCACTAAGAATATATAACGTGTCACTCTGATGGTTATATTTATTCGTTACATACTTTTCACAAATCTAATATATGCTCTATGTTGGGATAACAGAAACCTATTTCCTTTAGGGAAATTTTTATCAAGTTTCCTTTTAATAGGTGAGCGAAACAGATTTTTTTTATTTTTATGAAATACCATAGAACACGTCCAGCGATGGAGTACCGTGAAAAACGGCCAGAGCAAAAGACAGAAAATAGACGTGCTTCCAGCCTATACTGTAGGCGTGGCCTGTAATCAATTTCGGTCATTTTCAATAGCAACGTATAAGAAAGAACTTTCAATGTGTTTCTAACAAATTTGAAGCTGATATCTTTATTTTTGCGGCGTGAATGTTTATCATAGACATTACACAGACGCACAGACAGGCAGAGAGACATGGAAATTTGATGCTGATCAAAAATACGTATGCTTCTTGGGGTCTCCGAAGTTTCGTCCTATGATTTATAAACCAAATGACAAAGTGAAATATACTCCTCACCTTCGGTGGTGGGTATAAAAGAAGAAGTGATTGCATACATTTACTCAAATATTGAAATCCATCATATCAAGTAAATACATGAACGTTCAACACTATATTTTTCATAAAAAATATTAAAGATTCATGCTGTTTGCAAAAATTTAATTGCAAAGGTTTCAAAGAAAACTAAATGTTGTGAAATCAATTCTTTTAATCACGAAATCTTAAGCCGTAAGACCACTCGAAATTGTTTTCTAATTCAACATTTAAAATTTTTTATATTTCGTTTTCTATATGTAGCTTTTTCAAAATTCTTTTATATTTCCCAAGTTTTGTTCATTTCAACAGGGACAAGAGGTATGGACATGCATGACTAAAATGACGAAATTAGAATATCATTCAATTGGATATCAATGAAATTCCCAGTCGCTTATGTCATTTTTTTGAAATCAATTAAGTTAATAATTATTATACATTTTACACAGCAGCCTCCAAAATTATTGATTATTTTGCAAAATTAACTCTAATACAAAAATACGTGAATCTCATCATATGACGGATACCGTATGTTTATTATAAATAAATATATCTGAAATGCTTTTATACAAAACAATAAAATCAACTATAAATAATTTATTATTATGGTTAGTTAACAAGAAAAATGTGTAGGACGCGCTATTTAATATAAAAATAATGTAAAAATAATTATAACAAAATCTATTTTGTAAAAAATTATTGAAACATTGAAAGCATAAATTATGCTTATGCTTGTTTTGTTTATGTTTTTTTCAAGGTACATATATATATATATATATATTCATATATGTATACATATATATGAAATCTATAGTTGGAGGAGAGAAGCATTAAAAACATGTTAGACACCGCATTAACAACAAGAATTGAAAAAGGGAATGACTCGCGTGTATGTGGTTTCATAACAAAAAAAAAACTAATTTTTTAAAAGAAGTTTTGTGTAATTTATATATAAATTTTTTATGGAAAAACATTTTTTTTTTTTTTTTTTAAATTCATTTGTCATCATTAACGAATAAATTACGCGATATATAAAAGTGCTGTGCTTTTAACATTAGTTTTATTCCCCAACGTGCCTGCTTATAAATCTCTTAATTTCTCAAGCATTATGCAAATACTTGTACATGTAACCATACGTGCTCGAGCTTGAATATAAATAACATACTTGGCAGCTGCAAGCGGAAATTTATGAAAGGAACATGAAAGCGTGGTTAGAGCGGTTTAATATTAAATACACACAAAATCGTACATACATACTCTGAACATATACTTAAAGTATCTCGTTGGTCATGCTGTCATCTACTCGCCTTTAAAACAAATTAATCTTTGAAAATTTTCCTAAACATAAATGTTCAAATTTTTTTTTTTTTTTCATTTCATTAATCAACTTTTATTGTTATTACAAAAAAAAAAAATGTTTACATTCTCTACAGCGAATTCTATCAAATAAGTGGACATTCAATAGATTATATAAAGTGCCTTTTAGATAATTAAGAAGAATTTTACGAATTAAAACGTCCTCTGTGTTTGGAACAATATTCTAATAAGTTATTGAAAGAATTTTATGAAATCTTTATATATGTATCTTTATCTTATATTTATATATCTTTGTCTATAATTAGGAATTTTCCCAATGCGAATTTTATTATATGCCCTTGAAACATTCAATTAGTCCTCGGGAATCTTTTGAAGTAGACTTGAAGAAATGGCAGACTCCTTACAAGCCGTATTTTATACTTTCGACTGGAAATTTTTTCAAAAATTATAAACTTTTTGCAAAGAAATATGAGCTTCGTACAAAGACGATTGCCACTAATATAAGCCAAAATAGAGCTACAATGGTTTCATAATATGTTCCACACACACCAACCGATTTAACCAACGAATTTATTGGAAATGCTTTTGTTGTAATAATGAACGAATCATATTAGCAACAACAATTTCCAAACACTTGCAAATCCTCCACGAACGTCACTAACACGCCATCACTTTTGGTAAATCAATGTTATGATAAATGAATGGAATTCAGTGATTGCGTTAATATTGACAATTCAGAACTGACAACAAATCTTTTATCGAAGTTTTTCACGCTTGCACAGATTTTGATCAAACAAACACCGGCTCTTATTTGATAGAATATATGAGACTCGCGATTAAAAAATATTATTAAATAAACAAAAGTGTATGTGAACTATTTATAAAAAGAATTTTTTTTGTTATTATACCCACCGCCGAAGATGAAGGATATATTTCATTTTGTTGTTCGATTTGTAACAACCAAAGGAAAACCTCGGAAAACCAAACAAACTAATATATATTCTTGATCAGCATCAAATTTAGAATCAATTTAAACACGTCCGTCTGTCCGTATGTGTAAAGTCTGTGGAAAACGTTCCCTTATCCGCAAAAATGAAAATATCAGCTTCAAATTTTTCGGTACATTGGGAGTTGTTGCACACAGATTGTTCTTGGAAATGGGTCAAATCGGTCAAAGGGCACACTCCCAGTACGACGTAGACTGAGAACATCGCTGCTTTTGGAAGCGAAAAAAAATTGAAAAATTGGATCATTTGTGGACATAAAAATGTCCACAAATATTGCGCCCCGTAGTCTCTGTGCAAAAATGAAAAGAATCGACCACGTCTACTCGATTTAATAGGAATTTGAAAATTAATTTTTTTGTAACATTAAGAAAAATGCCTCTGGAACCACATAAAATGTATATATTCTTGATCAATATGAAATTCGGAATTCATCTAGACATGTCAGTCTGTTCGTCTGTCCGCCTATCTGTCTGCTTATCTATTTAATCTCTGTGGTAAACATTCTCGTATATGCAAACATGGAACTATTGACTTCAAATTTGGCAGAAACATTGGAAGTTTTTCACAAGCGTTGCTATTGAAAATTGGCCCAAATCGATAATAGATCGCACCTAGAGTATAGGCTGAAAACACGTCTATTTTCTTTCTGTTGCTCTGGCCGTTTTTCGCGGTACGTCATGGCTGGTTATGATCCCTGGTATTCCATAAAAATAGAAAAAAATCTGCCACGCCCACTTATTACACCTTTTTTTAAGATAATGGTGATGGGCATAGCCGAATATAATTTTCTTACTTGTTTCATAATGATAAGTGAAACATTATATTAAAGGAAGAGTTGTAGATTAAATTTAAATTTTACCCCTTTTTTAAGATAACGGTGAAGAGTATAAAAGATTCGGCACACCCGAATATAATTTTCTTGCTCTTTTTATTTTCAATCAAGCGGTTTCGTTCCTAATCTTTCTTCTCTAAAAAGCAAAAGTTTTTTCAAATATATTTTCTCTTAAACATTAATTCATTTATTTTTAATTTTTTTTTTTTTTTTTTTTGGAAATAGCCAGGCAATCTACTGCGGTTAAATTTTTTGCTCTCTTTTTTTTGCCGCAAATGTTTATTTGTGTTTTTCAATTATTCGATATTTCGCCATTGATTACCAAAGCAAACAAAGGCTTTTTATTGTTGTGAAAACATGTTTATCTAAATTGTTATTGGTTTTGTATTTTAATTAAAATGATTTTTATGTTGAAATAAAATCAATTTATATTGCACGGAAACATTGAAAGGAATCTTTGAATTTTATAATTTAAACTTAAACAAATTATGTTTACTTTAGCAAGAATTTTGGTCATCAATTAATTAAATTGTAATGAAGTTTATCACTACAGTTATAGTGGACGGGCTGTGATTACTTGAACTATTGGACGGGCATAGGTTCCGCCCCCGTCTCAATAGAGCTAAGTATATACCGCGTCTTAATAGAGTGGAATTGTACCTATTCTGCTCGGCTGTTCCCGCCAAGATTATCGTCCTATATCGCCAAGATTAACTCAGCGTAAGACGTCACTATTAAAAATTGAATTTAAAGTCAATATTGTATTTCGCGCCAAGATGGATTCAGCGATACTTCTTGAAAATCAATTGTTTTTTTTTAAAGAAAATTGCAATGCTTTATATACTAATTTTTTTTAAGCTAAAGTAATACAAAATATTTACAAATATGCTTAATCTACAGAATTATAACGTAAACAATTAATTAGGGTGCCGGTGTAATTCGATATTTAGTGCATACGCAGCATTTTCGGTAGTGTGCCGTTTCTTTTCTTTTTGTTTTGTTTTTCTTTTTTTAAGTTTTGCACACTACCCTGTGCATACATTATGATGTATGCACGCTACGATATGCATACATTGCATAATAATAATTACAAAGCTTTTAGTATCCATATCGTCAAAAAGATACGTTAGTCAACTTCGTGCCTTGCAAGGGTAACGAATCCATAAAATATTTAATAGGTGCTTCCAAAAGTTTTTATCATTTTTTCACTTGAAAAAGTCATTCTTTGAGAGAAATCGGCAGCATCACCATATGTTTCTAAAGGTTTCTTATGGGCTTCGGCAGCAGATTTCTTCAAATAATGAATGTTGAAAATGAATGTCGACAATGAATGTAGAAAATGCAAATTTTAAATGCTCCATGATTAGTGTCTAAATAATTCAATAAAACTAAATGGAAAATTATTGTTTTAAGTAACGCAAGGTCAAAATTATCGAATTCAACCCTTATTTACACTAGCATTTCCCATTACTTCAACAACTTTACCTGGAGAAGTTACTGATAAAAACTTTTGCAAGCACCTAATACCTTATTAAAATGAGGAGAATGAAATTTTGAGATGAAGCTTACCTTAACTATTGGCAATTTTAATAGATATCGGTTCCGACACTATCACTATGATAAAAGGCAAAAGTTTCAAAATTATTATCTGGAAAACGGCACGGAGAGGCATGTTCTAAATTTATACACAATTGAAGTGAATATAGATAAACTTAGTAGGAATTTTACGGTCATCACTAATGTGTATGCTGTTTAAGATATCCGACATGACATCCCATTCCAAATTAATTCGCAAAAATTACCTTTTTATAGTGGCGGTCTTGATAAAAGTTTTCTCAAAGCCTTGATTAATGTCCATTGATAAGTTATAGTTTTTATTGCCTCGGAAACTAGTTGTTTGTATGTTATTGTAAAGCGTATTTGTAGGCATCAGCTAAACGCATATGTGTCAAATTGAAGATGTTTTTTCTACAATTTTTGATGAGTTCTTTAAAAAAATCAGAACAAGCATGGTCAGAATAGCACACCAGTTAATTTAAAATTTCATTATATCTGTGTGTTGCAAATGTCAGAAGGAGATAAACAAAAATACCTTGATCTTCTGAAGACTTAGCATGTTTTAAGCCAATTAATACGTGTTCCAATTAATGCATGTTCCAAGAAATACAACTTTATTACAATTTTTTTCTTTGACGACAAAAATCAGTTTTTTTTGTTTTTTCTTGATCTTAGCGGCTTTCAAGAGTTGAACTAAAGCCAACTAACTATACTTGAAATTGTTCAAAACTATTATAAAATGCGCATTGCTTCAGGTTTATGTGTTAAAATGAATACTTAAGCATGTTTAAGCCGTTTCATATATAATTGTGTGTATGTGCATACATTAAAATGAGATAATGCGAGTATATGTAATTACAAGAAGAAGGAATAATTTTAATTCTAGCATCTCAGTGCTGAAAAATCTTAATGATAAATATAACACTAATAACATATGTAGGTGCGTATGTAAGTCTACATATGTCTTAACTTTTCGTATAACTCATTAACTCTATAAAAACGTGATAATTATATTTCGTATGCCATTTAAACACTTTACCTTTCATCTGTACCCTTTTGTTCTACTTATTTATTTGTGTAAAAGAAAAAAAAAAAAAAGAAAATCTTTATGAAGATTGAAATCTAACCTAGAAAAATGATTAACGGTAATTGGCTTTGTAATTAATAGGGTGTAGAATTTATGACTTGGTGGTAGCTTTACACATTTTTCTTCTTACACTACTAATCTTTATTTTCTCTTTCTTTGCCTTAAGTGAACATTAACATGCTAAGCTTAGAACAGCGTATACTAAAGAAATATATCGCAAAAAGCTTTAGTATTAACTTCCTATTGTCGTCGAAAATTATCGTAAATTGTGTGTAAAAAGGAAAAGCAAACAAATAATATATTGCTAAAGAGACGGAATATATTATGCTCTCACTATTTATTTACAAATATCTTCTAAAACATAGTAAGCCGACTTTCGTTTTATAAGTTAGTCTAAGCATTCGAAATGTCAAAATGCGAACTAATCATTTAATTAATATTTGTATGCATTAAGGCCTTCTGCCTTACCTTTTATGTATCTGTATTGAAAATCTTTTACAGAAGGACTATGTTGTTTTTTACTATTAATAAATTGTTAAATAAACTATTATTCCCTCTTCATTAGGTTACAATCTAAATATTGATTAACAAGTTAAACATGTAAAAGAATTATATTCGGCTATGCCGAATCCTTTATACCCTTTACCCTTTACTTTAAAGAAAAAGTCAAAACAATCAAATTAGAATACTCTATAATATTAAGTAGGCGCGGCAGATTTTTTCCACTTTTATGGAATACTGTGGAAATTTTTATTCTGCAATCTATGAGTATCGAGCGAGACTTCCAGAAAGCACTTTACAGTCAGGTCATCTTGCCGATTTCGACATTTTTCAACACCAACCTAACGTACCTGCAAGAACTTCTAATATTTTTGCTAAATCCACCTATGTTAATTTTTGCTGAAATTACACAGGTAAGCACACAGACGGACGGACGAACACGGCTCGGTGGATTTCGAATTCGATACTTATCAAATATCTATAATGTCTTTGAAACTTTTTTCTTGATGTTGCAGAAAAATTAAATTTTAATTCTCTCTTAATGGGCGTGGTCAATCCTTTCCACTTTTATACCAATACTAGATGATAACGGGCTCAATAAATGTGGACATTTTTGTAGAATTTTTTTTCTCTTGAAAACGGAAGTGTTTTCAGTTTGCTTTATACTGGGTACGTGTCCTTTGATCGATTTGATCGTTTTTGATATCACTTTGCATGCAAGAGCTTCCAATGTTTCTCCAAAATTCGAAGACGATATCTTAATTTTTATGGGCCAGCAGAATTTTTCCAACAGGCATTACACAGACAGACAGACGGACATGCTTAAATCAATTGTAAATTTGATGATGATCAAGAATATATTTTAGGGGGTGTCAGAAAATGGCAAAGGTAAAGTGCCTCGGCCTTCGCTGGTGAATATGCACACGTCATAGTCAGTGAAAACGGATCATTAAATACCATACATCATTTCCCCTGATACAATTTTTTACTAATTGTCATCATAAAGTGGCAAAAATTAGAAGTGTGTTTCTTATAAAAATGACTTTTCTGAAGGAGCTTGAAAAAACTACTTATGCGAAATTTAGATCTATATTTCAAATTATTGATATATTTTACTTTAAGTTAGATAGAAATAAATTTTCATCACAGACAATACTAAAAATTAGTTTTTTTTGCCATATACAGATTTCTTTATTACAAGGTCTACTATATATATACAATTAAGGGTCCAATAAGTAGTCTTATCGCGTCCAAACTATATGCATTAGCTAAGTTTGCTAAAATTTTGCGAGAAATGTTAAAAATCAAAAATTTTGTTTTATATAAAGACGTTTTCAAAATACGTATCAAAACAATGCGATCCAATTAATTTTCAATAGGTTTTATCTTCGTTCCACGATATATCAGTAAGGTCTTTAAGAAAAAATAAAAATATATCGAAAAATATATGATGTGCAGAATGACAGACAGAGTCAACTGGATTCAGAAAATCGACTTAAATGTTTTTAGCATAATAAAATATAAATCTATCTCAAGTCCTTCTGCATTTTAAATACATTCGCATCGTTTTAATATGTACTTACTACACATGATGTAGAGTGTGATTATTTATGCTCTGTACGAGTGAGTAAATTTTGAAATGTCATCCGATTAATAAACTCGCAGCTTAATGTATAATTTAATTATTCACATCGAACTTTCAATCATACTTCCATTGAGTTCTTTTTCGCTTTATCCTTTATAGACTTTTTTTTTCATTTTCGAAAAATACCCATAAAATACCACATAAAGAAAACTATTAAGAATGTGTTTCTATAGCTCCTTTTATAGTCTGTGCAATGAATGCTATGAATTTAATGAAAGCATTTTACACGTCACTTAACTTAACAGTAAATTATCGTTCATTTTGCAACTCTCTGTCTCTATTTCCAATTTATTCGCCTATCATTATTTTTCTCGTAAATTTGTTGCTAATTTGAAAGATGACTGCATACTTAAGTGACCCACATTATAGCGATATAAGATTATGTATCAATTTAATAATGTGTAGCTTTCTCCTCGTTAATGGCTAAGAAAGGTCTCGCTGTGTTAAGATGCAAAATTATATTTCATTTAAGATCTCGTAATTCCAGGATAGTTCCAAGTCTAAATCATACTCATATGCTATAGCTGGAAATCATTTTAAGATTCTTGCTTGCTTCCGATAAAATACTTTTTTTTTTTTTTAGAAATTTTCCAAATGAATAAACCTTCAGTGTATTTGCAGATATTGATTTTTATTCATCATTATTTCCTCCAGCTAAATATTTTTAATCTTCTATTGCTGACATTCTTATTGTTGTTATTGTTATCTAAACAATGTCATAACTATAATAATAAAATTGTTTTCTCAATGGATTGAACAGAATGTACTTTAACGAAAGTAATGCATATGTCTTGACTTAAAATCAACTCTTTTTCAATATTCATCTAAAAAACTCAATTATATGTTATGTGTACATGTATGTGGGAAATTAAGAAGGGAAACCATTATTGCTGAAGTCAGCATTATTTCATAAAAATTTGTTCTTCATCAATATCGAAATCAATAAAGTAATTGAGCTGACAGAATTATTGATAAGTAATTAAATATTTTTTTCATGTGTAATGTGGCATAATTTCAAGAATAAAATTGTTGTATAAATTTATGTGTATTTATATATATATATATATATATATATATATATATATATATATATGAATATATATATGAAATTTCCTAAAACACATTTTATTTTGAATTCACTTTGAACGGTTCTAAAAAAGTCTTATTATTAAGGCTCTTCTCTAGTTCACAATCTGCCTTAGAATAATTTGAAACAAACACTGAAATTTTGTTGTTGTGTATTTAGTGCAAAATATTCTCGTTAATTATTTTCCAAAATTTTTTTTTATTCACCTAAATATTATATAAATATGTAATAATAAATAAATTTATATTTTTATAAATAATTTATTAATAATATATATTATAATAATTTATATATATTTATATATAATATTATATGTCTGTATAATATATAGTATAATAAAATAAATTTTATAATATTTTCTTCTTAATGAAAAATCAACAAAAACAAATTTGATTAAAGTCATGAGTAAATAAAAATTAAAATATATTTACATTTCTCCAGTTACAAATTAAAGAATGAAAATATTACAATAATTTAATTATTTCGTCTGGACAACTAAGCAACAAAGATTTCATTAGAACTATATTTCTTTCATCAACAGAAGATGCCAAATCGTACATCTCAGGACCTCTTAACGCCACCAAACTGCATATAAAACTAGGGCACGCATTTAGAGAATTAGAAAATAATCCATCTGCAGACATTATGGCAAAAAACGATATATAAATATTTTCTCATAAATTTTTCACATGTAAAGTATCCAAGAATTGATTTAAAATTTATAAAAACCACTTGAGATATCGCGACTCAAAGTAAATTATAATCGATCAATTGAAAAAGTCTTTACAAGAAAGAAACGCATAAAATCTTTTTGCTTTTTATGGTTAAGGAATAAGTAAAAGGTTTTACAATTATATTTAAGCTATATATAAATCGAATATATTTTGAAATTTGACTTCCAGCAGTTACAATGAATTGTGAACGATTAAACCGTGGTCATAAGCATAGATATCATTTAGAGTTACTTTTTTCACACAGTTTTTTTCTCTACTGCACAGAGTGTTATATAATAACTGAGTACTAAAATTTGTGCGACCGTTTTTAAGACAGAATTCATGGTTAGTCATCGCGAAGCTTACCTATTTTCCAGTGTGGAAAGAAAAGATATCCTTTCAATGCATATTTTACTTCCGAGAAAAGTAAAAATATATCACAAACAATTATGTGCTTTATCTCCACACGCAATATCATAAAGAAAAGTGCGCATCAGATTTGAATAAAATGCATGTGACTGCTATTAGCCAATTATTAGTGATATCAAACGAAATAAAACTTCAATCGATTCTGGCAGGTATTTTTTTGTCTTAAATTTTGTTGTTTTTATTTTTGAAGTTTACACTGCGAGCTTATTTCCGCTGCAAATCTATACAAGGTCGCAATGATAAATTTAAGGCCTTTCATTGCAGCCAAAATATAAAAAAAAAAATTAGACATATCGTAAATGTGATCTTCCTTGCATATACTATATATATTCTGCTCTTTTCATATATTTTCACATTATTGGCTCTTCTTAACATATTGGAATTTTGCCATATTTAAGGAAATCTTTTAATCCCGAACTAATCCATTTCCATATTTTATGGTGGAACAATTCCAACACATCTATTACTTGTCACTTGTATTTATTAAACATTATTCTACTAAGTCTTTATCAACTTCTCATAAATAAAATTCTTCTAAATAATTAGAAGAGTAAAGTGTATAACATTTTCAGATAAGAAAAAATTCTGCACCCAAAATATTATCAGAGCAATAAAATGCTTGTTTTTTCTTATGCTATTCTTACTTCAATTTTTTCGCCCTGGTGAAGAATGCAATAATTATATTTAAATCTTAGTTTTTCTTCTTCTTCTTACTTTAACAATTCACGGACATGAAGAAATCAATTCATATCAATTTTTTGTCTGTTACGAATCCAATGAAAGGAACATCATACCTTTGTGTTGCAATAGTGTATAGAATTAAAAGCTTTTAAAACAACTATTGTATTAAAACAAAGTTAATGTAAAAAAAAATTGCGAACACGAACACACTTTTCAATATACAGTGATGCTCGGATGCATTCATATATATACACACAGATGCAAACGTACACGCATACTTGCTAACAAAGATATATTTGTGGTGTTTACCTAACTGAAAGAGACTGCATACATATTTATTTATATATATATATATGTGTGTGTGTGTATATATATGCACTCGCGTATGCACGAAAAGCAAAAACTTACTTACTTAGTTGTCACGTAGGTTAACCGTGGACAGGAAAAGGTTTTATGGATTTCTTTATAAAGACCTTTCCGTTATAAACCAATAGCGTTTATTCCCGTTATATTGAATTAAATTGAAAAATTCACGATAAAAGCACATCATAGTAATATTTTCACATACGTGCTCGATAGAATAACGTTGTTAGTTAGTAAATAAATGAAAGATGTATGTGTATGTGTGGTGTACACTTTTCGATTGTTCTTTTAAATTTTACAAAATGTTTGATATTTTTATAAATTTATTAACTAAGATTACGATGAATGATTCATTCATTTGTAGGGTAAATTTAAGTTATATTCAGCTTTCTTTCCAAATTTTTTATGCTCTTTAATCCTTTCTCTATGTACATTACCTACTTAAGAATTACTAACAAATAAATAAAGCTCATTAAACACATAAACAATTGTCAATGTGCAATAGTGTCAATATATATACTTAACAAATAAATCCCTCGTATTGAAAAAAGAAATAAATAATAAAAAAAAAAAAAGAAAAGCAAATGAACCCAAATGTATAATAAAAGCAATCCACTCAGCTCAAATTTAAATGACAAAGAGAAAACCTGCATACACAACAACAACAACAACTATGACAGCAGACTCAAATGGATTAATTTCTCTAAACAATTTAAGAGAAATTAGAACACACACACAGTTGTCTATTTATTGTTGTTGGTTGAGACTGCAGGAGAAAGGCGATGAGAAGAGAAAGAAATCGTAAATGCACATAAAAGCTCAATAAACGTTCAATTAATGACCTTCATGGAATATCGTACGTACATAGACGAACAAACACATACTCACACCTAAAAAACAAAAAAATAACAAAATGAAAACGTGTTTGTTCATTGTTTCGAAAGATAGCATTTGCGTGTTCACAAAGATACTACAGTACAGTGTACAGGTGAAGAATTGCGTACACACATAGATATGTACGGTTGTATTCGAATCAACACCTGCTTGGTTGTATACATGTGTATATATACGTATATATATATATATATATATTTATATATAGGCTTGCGTTCATTTATGCACATTTGTTGTGTAAACGCAATCAAATTAAAGGCCATTTTTATAGTTTACAATAAAGTAACAGAAAATATAAAGCAAAAACAACTTCGATATGTAAACTTTAACAATAACCTGAGTTTGACCAACGTTAACCACAACTAACGAATAAAACAGTATATATCGCATATAAAATAATAAATTAAGGCGGATTTTCAATTTTCCTTTTTTTGCATTTTTAAATATGCGGTGACAACTTACAAAAAATGTCATACAAAAATGCTTATGAAATAAACGAAACAATTATTATATATATATTGTAATGATGTTATATATGATATATATATATACATATAACTTAAAATATAATGAAAGTTGAAACATTTACACGTGGTCTTTATAGACACTTTATTCTATAGATAGAAATAGTCTCGTGGGAAATTATATCACTTATACGCAATAATTTAAATACTTTTGTTTCATTTCCCATTTACAGGTAAATAAAATACACGCCTCTATATGAAAATTAAATGAATTGAAACTTTAAGAAGAGAAACTTTAAAAGAGTTACAGACTTCATAGAAAACTCAAAGATACATAAAAAGAAAGCAAAGAAATATCAAAATAGAAATAAATGTTAATTTTCTCAGGGCAATATATAGAATTCATCAAGTGGAATATATTCCTTGAAAATTCGTTGAACAGATTGTAACGGTTGAAAAAGTCTAACTTATCGGAAATATTGGAAGCAACATTTTGTCGAAAGAACTTTCTTTTCATTTCTTGTACGAATTTCGTACAAGAAGTCGCGTATTGAGCACGCATTTTCCAATAAGGCATGGCGTAGCCAGAGTGAGTAATGTACACATGATTAATGCATTATATTACGTTACACCTCCAATAGTTTCAATTGATTCCAGTACACAACCGTAGCCGTTTTTCTACATCTTTCACTAAATGATAAATAAAGAATTTTAATGGTTCGCTCAACCCTTTTGCCGAAAAATTTGCCATAATTTCGAAGCTACATAAGGCCCACTGATTTGTTCAATATCTTCCCATAATAAAATGGAAAACAGCTCAGGTTTATTTCTATGAAAACAATTTTACGATTTCAAAAATCCATATAATTCATCTCAAAAAAGCATGTTAAAGTGCAGTGAAAATTGTGTCAATTGCACTAATAAATTTAAAGAAAAATCGATGATATGTTAGGAAGCTACTTTAGAAACGAAAAAATAAAGAAATATCAACAATATATAGCTGGTGCTAGTGATCGATTAATTTCTCTAGTCTAAGAATTGATTTCATTACTCTAGAAAATATAATAATAATAATATAGTAATAAAAAACTATAATCCGAAAAATGTGATTAATATTTCATTTAATTAAAATTGTCATACAAAGTAATGTTTGTCGTTTCCAATTCCATATATTCCATTTTGACTGCCATTTAGGCATTTTTTTAAGAACAGTATGGATAAGTGGGGGTCTTGTTTAATCATTAATCTTGAAGAAATCATTAATAAATTTTAATTAATTGGTTGCTAAACACAAACTTATTTAAGATTAAAAAATTAATCCTAGTAATTTTCTAACAAGTATGTTCGTATGATAACGGGGGGATGGAAAACTTCTATATGAAAAGAGTCAGTAATAACAATACAGAAAAGAATAAGGAAAAATTTCGTAGCGAATGTTTTTATCAAAATTCAAATTATTTTCCATTCATTAGTCTTATACTATAAAAGAACTTTTATAAAGCAGATATATGGAATTTTTGGTCGATTGCTCTTTTCAATTTTTCTTTTAAAATCATTATCATATCATTGTACAACTTCTAACATTCTTAGACGACAAACTGAATTAACTGATTTTCAAATATTCGTTCTAAAGTAAACTTTATACCTTTAAGAGAACATTGATAACAATTAAATGAAAGGCATTGAAAGGCTTTATGGTGAAATGTGCATGTAAACGTCCTCTCGGAATTATTCCCTAACTTCCCAACAGGGATGTACTTGAACAAGCAGTCTTTTCGGAGCACTTTGGCAAACGTTCACAATTTCAAGAAAAAAAATTCTTTCTAAAAACTAATTTTTTTTTTACATATTCCGGAACATTCAAAATGTCTATTTAGCCAATATCAAAAGTAGGCCTTTTTGAAAAATTTTTTAATTTATTATGAATAGGATAAAAAGTATGTCTGGTGAGTACGCTAGGTGTAGCAGAACTTCCCATTTGAGCTGTAACAATGTATCCTTAACCAATTTTCCAAAATGTGTCCTAAATAACATTTTCAATCAAATCGTGTGGTAGCCATTTTCCGCTCCACTCCTTTCTGATAGCATATAAACGTCTAGAAACAGTTAATTCACCAACTTCCAAGCTGTTCGGAGGCTTTTTAAAAGTTTGAGGTAAGTTTCCGTCTTTTTCGAAATTTTGTGGTCTTCCAGTGGCAGTTCTTTGTCCTTGACGCCAAAATCACCAGTTTTAAACCATTGGAACCCAAAGCGACATTTAGAATATGATAGAGCAGCATTATCACAAGCTTCTAAAAGTTTTTGATGGGGTTTGACAGCAGATTTCTTCAAGTTATGAATGTTGAAAATGAATGTCGACAATGAATGTAGATAATGCAAATTTTGAGCGTTCCAAGATTAGCGACTGCGTACACTAATTAAATAAAACTAAATTGAAAATTGTTGTTTTAGGTAGAGGAAGTTCAAAATTATCAAGTTCAATCCTTATTTACACTGGTCTTTTCCATTGCTTTAACACTTTTACCTGTAGACGCTGTCTATCGAAACTTTTACAAACACCTAATAATATGCCCACAATTGACAAGGAAACTTTTCCATTATTAATATGAATTTCCAAATTTGTTCTAGAGTGAATATAATTTTCTTCCTTGTTTTTTAATCGTGTTTAATTGTACGAGAATTCCTTTACATAAAAGAAGGCGCACTATTCATGGAAAAGTACGCGCAAAAAAACCTCAATTTGGGTCGTTAACTTAGGATCAACGAAAGACGAGACAAATTGAAATAGTTTGTTGTTTTGCAAGAGGTTGGAGTTGTATTCATTTTTTGAAAATGTTTGTAACACCCAGAAGCAGTCTTGAGCGAACGTATAAAGTATATTTATACTTGATCAGCCATGAAATTCTTAATTAATTTACGCTTATGTGTCCTTCCTGCCTCTGATAAACATTCTCCCATAAGCAAAAATTTTAAATTGGAAAAAAAACATACGAAATTCATACTGAAAATGATATAAATCGGGCAATGGTCACGCCTACATAGACAAAGGAAATTTGTGTTTTCAAAAACAAAAAATTTAGGTAATCTGCTTAAAAAACTCTACAGATATATTCTACAGATGCGATACCAATATTGTAGAGGGACGAAATATACTTTTTTCCTTCTTTTTTCACATTTTTTAATATAAAAGATGTGGGTATGAAGGATATAGTTTTCTTATTTTATCTGCTTTTTTTAAATTCTTCACAGTTTGTTGAATGTTTAACGTTTTTTTTCATAAACTTCGAAGCAACGCAATGAATGCATTTCATCATCTTCTATGTTATGAAACATATCCACTTTCTTGAGGGAATAATAATATCAGGAAAACTAACAATTTTTATATCTTAAAAGAAAAACGCTTTTAACTGATTAATGTGTTGGCGAAATTATACCCTAAGGACTGTTAATGTACTATTGTTTTAATAATTGAAAAGACTAATTAAAAGAAAATGCAATGACAAAAAAAAATATATTTGAAATTGCAATTCATATGAAAATTCATAATAATTCTCGGGTTACATGGAAATATTAGCAATTATGGTAGAGTGAGGTGAAAAGCAATTAAACACACGTTTAGTTGATTTTAAACAAATTTGCTTAAAGCCATATGATATCACACATCAACTAATATAGAAAAACACACCTTCTAAATTACACAATCATAATAAACAAGAGTGACAATAGTGGTATAATAAATTTCTATGACAACATGCAACCACCCACGAAAATGTATCTGAATATGTTTAAGACATTTACAAAAAGTTACAGTAAAGTATACAAAAGTCAGTAAAGAAAGTAATAGATTGTGACAGAAAAAGAAAAGGAAGAAATATGACAATAATGCAGACAAGAGTTTATGTGTTCATGCATGCATATATACATATATATGATCATGCATGCATATATACATTTATATGAAATAGTATCAGGTAATGTTTCTGCTAACGAAAATAAATTTGCTAAAATTCACACTAGTGCATCTAGCCCTCTTTTTACACGATTTAAAGTATGGAAAATAATATATTTTAATTTTAAATAAAATTTTATTCTCTTGCTCGCGTTACCCGTTCAAAGTTTATCTGGGGAACCAGCACAGTAACAGTCTTAAAAAAAAGCATACGTTTACGTGTTGGAAAAAATGTTTTTCAAAAATGTTCAAAAAACACATGCGAACCATTTTAGTGAAAAGCGTTTCACTTACTGGGTACCGCAGAATGCTGTGTAACTGCTCTAGATTTGAATCTAAAAAAGATATGGAAAAAGAATTTTAATCTATATTTTTATGTCGTGGGAAACAGGGTAAGGATTTTGAATTATTATTATATATTATTATATATATATATATATATTATTATATATTATATACATTATTATTTCTGTAATTGGCGAGCATTTGAATGAAAAGTTTCAATTTGAAAGACGTTACTCGATCCGTTAGAAAATTCGAATACACAGAATGAAAATATTGAAAACGTATGGTGCGTGCAATTTAAAGGAAAGGTATTTCGAGAGAAACATGTTTAAAGTTTTAGAATGTGTTATCGAGATGTTTTTTTTATTATAACAAATTTTTTACATAATTTTCTCTATTAATCTGCCATCAAATATAATAAAAATTGCAAGAGCCCGTTTTGCTGGATCTTCCATACACCGAATTGCAAGTTTTACATTACGTTTGAAGCGGAATGAGAAAGAAAACGGGAAAGAAATTTATAATTTCCTAGACAAGTACATAATCAACCTCAAAAATTTCATTGTATATTTTCAGTTTTTCGCCAAAACCATTAAAAACTATCGAATCACTTTTAGCCTTATTTCCTTTCAACGATTGTCGCTATGAAGCTAAATTGACGGTATTGCTTTTAACTTGGCATAAATACTCCATAAAAACGTCTGTCAACGGATTAAAGATTTTAAAAATCAGCAAGTTAACATGACAGGCTATAACATCGCAGGAAGAAGTCATTTGACATAAACAGTCTTTTTGGAGCGCATGTGGAAAAACCAGAAATTCTAAAGAAAAAATTTTTTATAGGTGATATACTTTTTTTACGCATACCTTAGGAGATTAAGCTAAAAAAAAAAAAATTCTTTTTGGTAAAATCTAAAGTGATTTTCCTTCTTGAAAAAACCATGAGCGTATTTTTTTTTCAAAATACAACGTCATATGAAAATTGTCCTTAAAACTGCTACGATCCAAACCATTCTCAAACGAATTATCATCTTTGAGCCGTCTCTGAGCCAGATACCATTGTACTAAATTTCATCAAAATATCCCGAAAATTGGGAACTTTAGATTAAACACAAAACCAAATGAACAAACATCATACTAGCAGAGAGACTTTAGATTTAGAAAATGGTCACGAATCAAAGATGCATTTATCTCAAGCTTTTCTCGGTGGCATTTCCAAAAAGAATTTAAAAATTCGCCCCCCCTTTAACTTAAGAGACACAAAAACATTAAAAATTCCACGAGTTTCACTAGTATTGTACTTGTATGTGCAGCGTAAAGAAAGTTTTAAGTAGATGATAGATGTTTCATAGAAACTTTTCAACGCATATAATAGATATTAATAAAGAAATACGTTATAAGAGCTATAAAATCCTTCACATTAAGATAAAAATTGTCAAGGATTTGTACATTTTCAACAAAAAAGAACAAAAAATGTATATAAAAGCTTTTTATGAAAAATTCCAATAATTTTTGAAAGAATTTATTAAAAAGGCACACATTTCTTTTTATCTTTATCATCCTATGATATTGATGAACTAATCTGGTCATTTTATATGTAAGATGAAAAAATATATATATAAAATAAAAATGTATATATATATATATATATATATATATACATATACAAAGCAAAGCTATTTGTCTGCCAGTCTGCCACTCTGCCATTTCACTAATATGACCGTTCACCATATGTAGCTCTGTTTATCCTTCTTTTCATGCATTGCTTTTGTCTTCAGTATAGAGGTTATCTTCAGAGATTCTGAATCAATTGAACAAAGTCTCTCGGCACGTACGCATACAGTAGGAAACTTGAAACTTGTAAAATAAATATTTTTTGCATTTGGAAATAAATCCAAAGAAATCAATTAATATATATCGATAAATTAAAATTTAAAAAATGCTTTTTTGATTTAAAATAGTAGAAACTTTTCTTCAAAAATTGTTGAAAAGTTAATCTAAAAACTTCAACTAACTTTAAATAAACAATAAAAATTATAAACATTTAAATATTTAGGACATTACGTCTAAATTTGATTAGCAAAAAACACACTACGTATCTATATAGACATCAAAAAGTAATCGCAAAAATTTCATTGGGAAACTCTACTCACCACAAATATTTTTTCGGCATTTATCGGTTATTACAAAAATTTGTTATACAATAAAAAAAAAAATTTTGCACACAATGTTGACGACAGCCACACCAAAGAAAAAATTAATACTATTTTCTATATATACAATGTTCAGGTCGCCTGATGTGTTATGTGTGATAAATATTAAGCAAGGAAAAAATTTCGTAGCGTTTTTCTTAACAAATAATTTCAACATTGCATAACTTTGATAATAGTGATCGTATTATGCGTATGTATATGGCTAATGAAAGATGTAAGTCCACAGTAATTTAGCTTTGAAAATAAATCAAAGATTCAAAGAATAAAAGACTACTCCTTGCGATATCACTTCAATCAAGATAATAACGTTTCACAGGTTTGTGAAAAATTTGCTCGTTTCTGCTTTGGGAATCTCGATGCACTCTTATCGACATGTCGTTGATAAAGTCATTCAATCGACTTTATCAGTTTAAAGAATTGACCATCACCACCATATTTTACCTTATTTGGAATTAAAAATTTTCCAAAAAATTGTTGCACCATTTGAACCATTATAAATAGGTAGAAAAAAATTTGGATTCAGCTTAAAACGAGACTAAAGCGAATCATTAAAATTAAAAATTCCTTAATAACGTAGAAAGGACAATAATGTTCCAAAAAGAACTTGGTCCAAAGTTGATGAAGCTGCACAACGTAAACTAACGCTTTGTTTTTAATAGGGGTAATGTACCGCGAGCTACCTGGACTGAATACTCTCTCTACTGTCAACAACTGATTGAGGTAAAGCTTCAAGAATTTACCAATAGCGAATAGCTCCCCGAAAACACGTCTAATAACTCGACAAAAACTGAGAGTGCCTGATTTGAGAAGCCGAACATTCATCGGTTTAGCCGGATAGGCTATCCTTTTAGTTCCCTGCAGAATTCTTTTCATCGTGAAAAGTAGGCTTAAAAACAGATTTGTGAAAATCATTAGGTTCCGTTTTTTTCCCGAATATTTCCAAAGTTCTACAAGGATGACATAACGACATTGTCAGAAAAAATGAAAAATTTTATCAGTGAAAATAGCATATATTTGGCGTAAGAAAATTCATTTAAAATATGACAAAAATGTATTTACATTTTGTTCAAAACACGCTACGAAGTTTTTCTTTCACTTAATCTTTGTTTATTGCTGGTAACTTTTTATTGCTATAACATTTTTCTATAAGCTACCAGGTATGTCCAAAACATAAACTTTCCATATATCAATCTTTCATTATATTACAGTGCAGCGCGAGGCAAGTAAATTGATTTAATGTCTTTCCAAGTAAACAATAATCCTTAAAATTAGATGGGGGAAGTTTCGCTTCTGAGGTGTATAGAAAGTCTAAAGACGAGAAATGAAATCCGTGAGGGTTAAGTGACCAAATGAGCAAGCCTATTGTACTGTTAACTGCCTCAACAAGCTTAGAGAACGCCTTGTTGGCTGACTGCTAGTGCGGCGGTTACTTTAGAATAATTGCAATAATTTACGTTTTCACGAAGACAAACTTTAAAACATTTCTAGGGTAATATTCTTTTGTAGATTCTTGGTTTTGAAAGTTCTACGTATTGGTTCTGAGCTAACCGGCCATAGTAGCCAAAGATGGTCGGTTATCATACCGATGAGTAGACCCTTTCAGCTATTCGAAGCAGCTGTGAGTAGCTCATGTGGCGAAAAGAGTGTTTGTTAGATTTGAGATTGCATTCTAACTGGGTGTTTGACCCCTAGGAAGGCTCTCTCACCTGTGGTAGGAGGGAATCCAACTATAAAACCTCCTTGTTAAGTTCAAATATTCCTCATCGTTCTTCTTCTTCGAAGATTTATTGCTCGAAAGGGACTGCTTTGCTGCCTTTGTCAAGGATGGAATGGCATATTTTACACTACATGTGAACCAAACACTCTAAAGACTTCTATCAGTGTATTAGAGAATTTATAAATTAATAAGCAAGAGACAAAGCCCGAATTTTCAGTGGAAAAATTTGTTATAAATAATACATTTTTTCCCACATGATCTAGAAGATTCGAAACATCTACTAAACCAATACAAATTGTATTTCTTTGAAAAATTTAGTGTGGTGTTAGACCTTAAACAGAAATAAAACTTATAATTCTATTAATATTTACTATAAATTAACTTTCTCGCTCTTAACTATAGAGAAACTAAAAAGTCCTTAATTGAAGGTAACGAAGACCTGATTACGCGATTAGATAGGATAGTCCGAAAAGAGATTTTCAATCCTAATTCCATAAAATAGATCAAATTAGTTTTTTTCGAATCTTAATCAGTCGAAGGTTCTAGTTTTTATGCTCATATTATACAGCAACGTTTCGAAGAAACATTTATTACTTTGTTTGACCTTCATTTTAATAAAGTAGACTTTGATAATTTCTAGCGAGTTTGTTGAGAGTTATATAACAGGTATAATCCATGAGAGAAAAATATACTTCATAACTTACTTAATTTTAGTTATCAATTGCTTTATCGTTTAATAAAATAAAGAATATTTAATAATAATAACTGGCGCAGCCAAAAGTCATTAGTATAGACAAAACAGTTTATTTGTGCATATTTGTCATAGAGATCACTTTTGTTCCTATATTCTTGATGTATTAGGTGCTTGCAGAAATTTTTATTAGTAATTTCTACAGGTCAAAGTGTTAAAGTAATCGGAAATACCAGTGTAAATAAGGGTTGCATTCGATAGTTTTGACCTTCCTCTACGTAAGATAGAAATTATCCACTTAGTTTTATTGAATTATCCAGTGAATATAGCCGCTAATCATGGAACGCTCAAAATTGCATTTTCTACATTTACTGTCGACATTCATTATTACATGGTGTTTAAAACGAAATTTTGTTCTACGTACCCAGCTATTATACCAATACCAATATTTTGAAACTTTTGTTTTTTTACATTATTTACAATGAGTATTGATGTATCAATTACGCCAATTTGGTTTCGCTTTAGTCTCTGATCTTAAACTAAAAATCTATATATTCACTCTTCGCATGCTATCAAAATTTTCATGAATACGTAATACCGAATAAGGGTTAAAAATAATAAGAATAAGAATAAGAATGGCGGATCAAGTTAAAGAATATACGTAATTAAAGAAGTCTCTGCTTATTGCCAACAGAATATAAAAAACGAAAAGCGATATCTCAAGTGCGTACAAAATATCAAGTACAGTTTTTTTTTTACCATAATTTGCAGCAAAAGTATATTTCCATGCGACACATTCATTCATATAAGAAAAAGTTTTCTTCCAGTTCAAATACTTTACTTAATAATTTAAGCAAAAGGGGTAGAAAATATTTAAAAAAAAAAAAAGAAACTTTCGATATATATGTAGTAATAAACCCGTAGGGTCAAATAAATTAAATTTTTCAAGGAACGAGAACGAGAGACCACTAGGAAAAATTTAAATAAAGCGTATGTGCATGTAACCAACACTATAAAGCTAAAGTTGACTACAAAGTTGCATTGTTTAACTGGGAATACGCGCCAACTATTTTCAATGTATGTAGATATTGTTGACATGTGTGTATGCAAGAGATATAAATTATTCCGTAAATGTCATAAAATACAATTTTTTTGCGTGGTGAGTGACAAAAATTTTAAAAAAAATTAAAAACCAAAAAAAAAAATCGTATTAAATTTAAGTCGATTCACTACTACTGTAGAGAACTACGAATTACGTAATCTTACTTCTGAATAAACTAATGCGTTGAATTCACAACTTACGCAAAGGATACATAAACCGTAATTAATATTTTCAAATGCATAAATATTATCCTCTTACCCACAACGCATAGTTAGGAGAACATTAATTACATGGGGAGATAAAGAGAAACAATATCAATGTTATGTAAATTTTCTTCCTAAATCATACCAACATAAAATGGGTTTTGATTGACCGGAGTTACGTTATTGGTGACAATATATTGAAATCTTTACTTCAGCTTCCATTTGGATTGTTTTAACTTTTCCAATTGAATGGAATCACGTATGACCCATCTATCCATCAATTATCTACGTTGAATGTAGTCACATTAGCCTCTGTTCCTTATCGCAATGTGTGATTATAAAAAAAAAATGAAAGCTTGTTAAAATTATGTATTTATTTAAACTTCAGGGATTATGAAAATCCGCGCATGTCATGTTTTTAATTCCGTTATTTTTTTTGAAATCTTCTCACCTCATTACGTCCATGAAAACTTTAATACGATAGACCGTAAACCAATTACAATACAAATAGTAAAAACTAAGAAAATTATATGCGGTTGTGCCGAATGTTCTATACCCAACACCTTTATCTTACAAAAATGGGGAAAAACTAAATTGTAATAGATGGGCGTGACAATGAAAGCACTTCCAATTTTTCACACATTACACACAGATCGGCAGACAGATAGATGGACGGACGGACAGACGGATACGTCTAGATGGGTTCCGAAATTCCGTACTGATCAAAAATATATAAATTTTGTGCAGTTCCAGAAGCTTCTTTCTTAATTTTAAAGTTAAATATTCGATTGTATGAAATGGGCATGGTCGGTCCTTCCCATTTTTGCACCGAGACTACGGGATAACTAGCGAAATATTTTTGGAAATTTTTATAATTCTATCTGCTATGGTTTACGAGTAATGAGCAAAAATCCAATATTGTTTTTGATTCCAAAAGCAGGGATGTTCTTAGTCTACGTCGTGCTTTGGCGTGTCCTTTGACTGATTTGGGACAGTTCCAATACCAACTTCCAATGTCTCTGCCAAATTTGAAGACGATATCTTCATTTTTACAGACATGAGAATGTTTACCACAGACTTTACACAGACAGACGGACAGACAGATATGCTTAAATCGATTCTAAACTTGATGCTGATCAAGAATGTATATACTTGTTGTCAAAAAGTGGACACTTATGATCCAAAATTTACATATTTAATGTTTATAATTTAATTTTTTGACCAAATAAAAACTTATATTTCATTGGAACGGTCTTATGTGTGTGGTGATCCGTCCAAACCATCCCATGTTTTTCATATCATATCACATATCATTACTAAACGGTCGAAAAATTTGCAAATATTTTTCATATAACAATTTTCATTTTCGACATTCTTCGTCCCTGGACCATAACACGCCAATGTGCGGAATTTCGACCAAATTTACATAACACACATGACCTGGATTGCGGGGCAAACCAGAGCTTAAATCGATTCTGAAAATAATTTTGAATCGTTCAGTATAACAAAATTTTGGGACCAGTTTAACTCCTTCTAAGTGTTACACACATATTCGTATAAACTTAATAAATTTTGGTTTTAAGTAAACATTCGTTCTAAAAAGGATCCCTTTCAATTAATTTTCAATAATGTTCCCATTTTGGGACGAATTATGTCAGTTTTCAAATTTCATCAATGGTCGCATGAAGGACAGTCATGCCTAGACTGGATATAAAAATGTTTCTGAAGCTGAACCAGATATCAGGATTGGTATAATAAAACTGGGTCTGTCCCAAATCCTTCCGGGTATTGTACACATCTGTAACCGTACTTACTGCATCCTTATTCTAAGTAGTGTGAAGTACAAAGAGCAGCAGATAGTCCAAAATTTTCTGGTTTAAGCTTACAATGAAAATGCTGGAAAAAAATCCGGTTTTAAGGAATTAAAATTTAAGATCTTGATATAAAGAACAAGAAGTTTACAGGAGAGACGAAGAAATTTTGAGATTCTGAATACTCAAAGAAGACGGTACACAAAGGCAATACATAATGGCGGAGCGATGTGAACCGAGTGTTAGAATATGTTTACATGCAATGGCAAGGTTCAAACTCAATTCTCCATTCTCCTCGAAACAGGCCCTTGGAGTACGATTAGGTTCTCATTAGTCTTATAATAAATAGACATACTCTGGCATAAATTTTGAAATTCATTATATCAGAAATCAAAGTCTCTAGTCTCTAGTAAAAAAAATTTTAATAAATCTTTCACACAGTATATTCCTATATAATGCGTATGAAAAAGTATGTGTTACAAAATCTGAGTTTTAAAATTTCAGATCGCCTGTTATATTATTATATAATTTTTATTTATTTCTATATTTTTCTTAATTTGTTACAAAACAAAGTCATTTGCGTATCAACTCAGTAGAAAAAGTCATTTGATCAAAGCAACACAAACAATAACGAGGTTAATGGAAAAGTTTTAAGTGCTTTCTACCTAAGTAAGCGTTTACATTTTTATTTTTTTTTTAGTTAGTTTTTATTTCCAAAAAATTAACATACAAATTATCTACACCTGGCACATGTGCTATCTGCGTGTGCCTTAGTTATCGCTATCCTTCGCACTAAAATCATTGGTAAACATTAGAAAATTTTTAGTTTTACTGAAAACCTTATGTATGTACATAGTATTGTTCAAACGTTTATAAATGCATAAAAGCTTTTTAATTTAGATTTAAAGGTGAAATTTTATTAAAGCCTTAAAAATGTAAGAAAATTTTGAAAGACAAATTAAGTAAGGCAGAGAAATCGGTAAACTTGGATAATAAAATGTAAAAAATTCTTAAAAGTTAAAAACGAACATTTTGTCGATATTATTTCCTCCTCTTCCAAAGGAAATTTAATTGTCCACTGTCGTCAAACCTAGTGCTACGAAAAAATGAAATTGTTTTTAAATTAATCTTTGTTTAATACCATTTCCCTACGCTGTATAGCATATATTAAGTTTTGACCGAAAAATTTTGTTCGCAGCACATGGTTTAGCCACAGTGGGCTTCTGAACATTGCCCTCGTATTGCTACATCTGTATATAGAAAAATTTTCAAAGTCCAATAAAAAAAATTGTCAATGTAAAACCTTTATATATGCTATAGAGCGTTGGAAAGGATCAATGGATCAAAGATTCATGCAATATCAATATCATTTTTTCTCAGCACTAGGTTTGGCGACAGTAGACAATTTTCATGTTTTCTAATTCACTTATACTAGAGAAAAAGAGAAAGAGAATATCGATTACAAATATGTAAGAGTCGCCTGCTTATTTTTATTTGCTTATACGTAATATAATATACATATAGGCAATGTTTATGAAGAATGTTTATACACTTTTGTGCTGATCTATAAACATGACCTTTTTTCGCAATATAAGGAATGTGTTTTACTAGGTATTGTATATGTTATATTTTCTTAGGAAAAATATAAAACTGATGAGTTATGCGCCATTAGAACAGATGCTGCAATTCTTAGATTTTCAAGAACAATTACGAGGCAAGATTTGAATTTTGATATTATGAAACAATATTATTTATTATTATAATTTATTGTAGAATTTAAAGTAGATGCATGCATAGTTCATATATTTTATATAACTTAAGAGAGTAAGATAAAATAATATAAATAAAAGAAACAAAATTTTAATTATTATAGTAACGATCGTTGTTATTATAATTAATAAACTAATCTTGCTTAAAATAATTTTTACAAAAAAAAACATTCAAATATCTTCGGAAAATTATGCATATTCCTTCCACATGTACTACATTGCATAAATGTATGATTAACTTGTTTAGAATAATATAGACAAATATGGCTTAGGTCCTCCGAATTTTTTAAAACCATTTTCGACAAATATAACCTATACTCAATAGGATTAAAACCAGAAAGATTACTACTTTTTGCGAAACGTTCTTCAATATATTTCAAAATATGATATCCGCACGACCAACGGTCTGTTTGTAGTGTTGCATTTTTTACCGTTATGAAACTGCAGTCATCTTCTTTATCCAACCGATGCCAGTTGTTACTTCCAGCAAATTCGTTGTATGTACTAATAAATTTAGCTTTAAAATTTCTAAAGAAGTTATAGCCTTTGTCTATTCTATTCGTTCATTGTTTTGATAATAGCAATGATTCCCGTTTGCATTAACAATTATTACCATTGAACTTTACAGATAACTTTCGAAGTTAAGTGAAACGTTGTTAGTTATGCAACTGTAACCAACGTGAGCAGCGAAATAGTCGACTTCTTCATTGTTTTCCAAAAGATAACCTAAAATAGACCTAATTATCTCGTCACTCAACCATTTATTTTCTGATTTGGAAGATGTGGAAGTAAGAGATAAATGATCTCTATATGTTTTATAATAACGACTCTATTTTCCTACAAGGTAATTTATGGTGTCTCCTGAAGTTGATGTTATTGAACACACATGCTCTGTAGAGCGAACACTTTCATCTAATACAGGGGAAAGAACAATTCGCTCTTGTCTTGAATTTTCAACCTGAACATCTGATTTCAAAGCGCTATTTTTCGAATTCAAAGTAGTGTGAAAACTTTGTACACTTTTCAACGACCGAGAAGAAGCTAACAGAGATCTATAATTTTGTTCCTTCGATTTGACGAATTTACTGGTACGTAGAGAAAGTAATTCCTTTTTACCCAAAGATCGCGATCCCATCTGGTACGTGGGGCATAGGTCTCCCGGTCCCGGATTTCGTAGCACCCCGGTCCTATCTGGTATTGGGTTCAAAGGGCCCCATATGTCCCCCGGTCCCGGATTTCGTAGGACCCGGTCCTGTCTGGTACTGGGGCCAAAGGGCCCTATAGGTCTCCCAGTCCCGGATTTCGCAGGACCCCAGTCGTATCTGGTACTGGGTCCAAAGGGCCCCATAGGTCTCCCTCGCTCAAACAATTTTCCGCTCAAACATTTTTCCGCTCAAACTTTTTTCCCCTCAACATTTTTTTTGCTCAAACAAATTTCCGTTCAAACATTTTCCCGCTCAAGCAAATTTCTGATCAAGTAAATTTCCGCCCAAACAAATTTCCGCTCAAACAAATTTTCGCTCAAACAAATTTCCGCTCAAACCAATTTTCGACTAAATAAATTTCCGCTCTAACATATTTCCGCTCAAACAGTTTTCGTCTCTTAAATTACTCTCTTAAATTACTATCTTAAATTGCTCTCTTAAATTACTCTCTCAAATTGCTCTCTCAAATTACTCTCTCAAATTACTCTCTCAAATTACTCTCTTAAATTACTTTCTCAAATTACTCTCTTAAATTACTCTCTCAAATTACTCTCTCAAATTGCTCTTTCAAATTACTCTACTCTTCTGCAACTTCTAAATGTGATAAAGTAGTGGGAAATACCAGTGTAGTTAGGGGTTGAATTCGATAGCATTGACCTTCCTCTACCTAAAATAACAATTTTGCATTTAGTTTTATTGAGTTATTCGGTGTATACAGCCGCTAATCATAGAACGCTCAAACTTTCATTTTCTACTTTCATTTTCTATATTCATTTTCTACATTCATTCTCTACATTCATTTTCAACATTCAAAAACTTTTAGAAACCTATTGTGATGTGCTAATCTATTATGTTGCAATTGTCGCTCTTGATTTCGATTGTTTAAAAATGGTGATATCGATGCCAATGGCAAAGAATTGCCTGGAGGACCAAAAAAGTTCGAAAACGACAGAAACTCAGCTCAAACACTCAAAGGGCCTCCGAACAGCTTAGTAGTTGATGAATTAACTGTTTCTGGACGTTTATGTGCGATTAGAAAGTGCCCAAAGGGTGGAAAATGGCAGCCACACGGATTAATTGAAAATGTCATTTCGGCTGCATGTTGTAAGAGTAGTCAACGATACACTGTTCCAGCTCGAATGGGAACTTCTACTGCACCCAGCGTATTCACCCGACAAAGCGCCTTGCTGGGAAAGATGAGAAAAAGATGTAGGAAAATGATAGAAAATATTTTGATTAAGTTATATTGTACCAAATTTTTCTCAATAAATGACTTTTTCAAGTGAAAACATGATAAAAACTTTTCCAAGGATTATTATGGGCTTAACGGTTTTTAAATTACGTACTACACATTCGCACACAAACCTTGATGGCAGACATTTGAAACTTTCGTAAACTTTAATAATTCATACCGCTAAGCTAAAAAAGATTCTGCAAAACTTTTTAAAACCCTTCACCATAAATTTTACAAAAAAAAAAAACAAAAATACACGAAATTATTTCTTTCAAATTTCAGATGTTTTGATCTGTAATCTTAAGGTGTGGATAAGCTGTGAAATGCAAGTGGATCTGGAAAAACATACAAGCCAAACACATATATTGATCGTAAGTAATGCGCGTTTTAATAAATTCTCCATAAATTTCGACTCGTGTGTTCATTTAATCCACATATCACAGAAAAATTTTTTTTTTTTTAAGTTTTTAAAAATCTTTGCCAAGCAAAACAAGTAAAACTGATAATATTATCAAGCAGCAGCATCACTAGAATTTAAATGTGATTTAAAACTAAATTTGCATAGCGTTCACTCTTTTCTTTTTTTTTTTTTTTTTTTTTTTTTTTTTTTTTGAATGAAAGTATTTAAGACAATATTTTCATTNTATTTGAATGAAAGTATTTAAGACAATATTTTCATTGGCACGTTTCCAAACATAACAATATGAGTTTTGATTACAAATTTTCACCCTCTGACGCCTACATACACTTCGAAACATCATACGCACAAAGGCCTACGGTGCACACGCTTACATATATGCTCAATTGGCAACCTACGTTATCTATCCCAGAAGAAACAGTAAATCAAAATTGTTTATGTGTATAATCAGTGGCATAGAAATTTAAGTAACACATGTTAGTATGTAAGTGTTTGTTAACAAACAGCAATAGAATTTTATTGTTTTACAATTGTTGGAGGAAAAAAAAAAGTATTGTTTTCTTTTTAAAATTTTCTTCACACACACACACATACACGCACACATACTCATATTGACCTAAATATTGTTTATACATAAGCTTGTGCATCATATATATGTAATAAATAAGCAGTAGAAAGGCACTAGTATTCGTTTTCATTTCCATCGCCAATATGTTGTGTGCAATGTAATCAAAGATAACCGGCTAACTCTCTTTCTTTTTTCCTCATCATTTCCTTGAGCTGTTTGTATCAATTTCATTTAAATAAATATTTAAAGAAATGAAAATACAAAAAACAAAAGCAACGCCAACGACGCCAACAACACAAACAACAACCATAACGGCGACAACTGCGACAACTACGACAACTGCGGCATCAAAGAAAGCAATCAGCATGGCATATACTGTTGCTGATCATCGTTAACAATTGTTGTTTATTTAACGTAACAAATAATGTGACAATGTACATACACATACAAGGGAATCTTTCGTAAAGTAATGATTTTTAATGGACAATTTGCTGAAAATGGGGATTTTCTTGTTCATACATATTTAAGAATTTAATCCTTTATCTGGATTTTTCTTTGATTTGAAAACTTTTATTATATGTTTTCAAAAAAAAAATTTTTTTTTCACTTTTAGAAACTTTTTAATTGCAAAACAAAGTCAACTCTTCAGATTAACATCATTCATACATTCCAACCATATGACCACAATGAATCAGTTTACATGACATGATTGCTTGACAAAACTTACATGAGAGACACAAGTAAAAGCATTTAGCAAACCCCTCAAGATAAAGAGGAGCGCAAAAACCTAACTTTTCCTTTTTTAGTGTGCAACACTAACGACACGTACGACTCGGGAGATTACATGAATTGCTCATCTTTTAGATTTTAAATTCTTAAACGAATTATCCGTAGGGTTATTCTCATTATAGAAGATCCAAAAACTAAAATAGACAGTTTTCTCTCTCTCTCTCTCTCTCTTTCTCTACCTCTCTCGTTCTCTCGCTCTCTCTCGCTCCCTCTTCCTCTCTTTTCGTATCTCTCTATACCTCGCTTTTACTCTCGCTCTGTCACCCTCTCTTTCTCTTCCTCTCTCCCTATATTTCTCTTTCTCCACGTCTCTCTCTCTCGCTCTCTCTCTCTCCCTATTTCTCTCTTTCCCCACCTCTCTCTCTATCTTCACCTCTTTTTCTGCACCTCTCTGTCTCCACCTTTCTTCCTTTCTCTCCCCTCTAGTCTCTACCTCTCTCTCTCTCGTTCTCTCTCTCTCTCTCTTTCGTTATTTCTCTGTTTCTCCACTTCTGTCTCTGCACCTCCCTCTCCACCACTCTCTTCCTCTCTCTTCTAGAACCTCCCTCTCTTTCCTAGTCTCTCTCTATCTCCCTCTCCCTTCTCTCTCTGTCTCCTCTCTCTCTCTCTACCCTCTCTCTTCAATTCTTCTCTATCCTCTCTCTCCCCCCTCTTATCTCTTTCTCTTCTCTCTCCCCTCTCTCTCCTCTCTCTCCTCTCTCTCTCTCTCTTCTCTCTCCTCTCTCTCCGCTCTCTCCCCGCTCTCTCTACGCTCTCTCTCCTCACTCTCTCCTCTCCCTCTCCTCACTCTCTCCTCTCCCTCTCCTCTCTCTCTCTCCTCTCTTTCTCCCTCTCCATCTCTCCCCCTCCCTCCCTCTCTCTCACTCTCTCTCTCTATCTTTCTAAGTTAAAGTTTTTATCTACTTTGTTGGAACAATTTCATAGCACTAGGTCTGCAACTGAACTTAAGGTTTTCGATAGCACTTCTTAACTATGTATAGTTTTTAATTGAAAATGTCAATCAATATTCTTCTATGTATTAAATTCCAATACGTGGTACAGAAAAAAAACTTAATCTTATTAGTGTAATAATATTATATTAATAATTTCGTAAAATTTTATATTTATTGTATTATTAACTCTCACTATTCATTATTAATTAATGCTAACTATAATTATTTGCTAATATTAACTATAGATATGAGTATGTGTTTATCAAAATTTCTCTCCTGGTGTACCTGGTGTAGTGCAGTACATCAAAATTCTACTGAAATCTGCTAAGAATTCAATATATTATTATTTAATTCAATTTAAAGAGCACATTAATTTAATTTATTAGAATATCTATTGAAACAACAACAAGAACAACACTAATAAATCTGAAGGGAATAATCAATATGAATAAACTGAATAAGCATATGTTATCCTTATTTATACGCTTTTATTAATTAATTTTGCCAAAGAAGACTCTGCATTGTTGTTGGTACAACTCATTTATTTATAATTAGTAATTATTATTGATAATTAATAGACTAAACTAAACTACAAAAAGAATTTCAAAAAAGAAAGAACAACAAATTAAAGCAAGAAAAATTGAAAGTGGAAGCAGACACCGATGTCTGATTGAAAATTGAAACAAGAGAAACCAAAAAATTAAGCATATTTTCTGAAATGAGTCATTTGTATACGGCTCACTTATATTGACGTAAAGAATTAGGTTGTAACTAAGAGTAAATATATAAATTCTATTAATAGATGTTCACGTGTGTCATGGCCACCGACATCTGTTGGTGAAAATGATAAAGTGATGCGAAATATCAATGCACATAAGGATTAAAATCCATGATCTTGACTTTTCTCTCTGTATCAAACAATAGTTTTCGATTTATTATTATTGAGTTATGCTAATCGTGGAACGCTGAAAATAGCATTTTCGACATTCATTAAGAGTGATAGCTTTAATGTGAATGACAAAGAACGGCCTGGAGCATCACAAAACTTCGAAGACAATGACTTGGAAAACTTATTGGAAGTAAATCCATCTCAAACTCTCAAAGAACTTTGGAACGGCTTATCAGTTAGTGAATCAACTATTTCTGGACATTTACATGTGATAGGAAAGATCCATAAAGAGGGCAAATGGCTACCAAACGAATTGACTGCATTTCGAAACGTTTCAACATTTCGGATTCATTGCTTGCCAGGCAAAACAAAGAAGAGTTTGCCGTGGCGTATTGCGACTGGCAATGACAAGTCGATGTACTACGAAAACCTCAAGCGCAAACAGTCATGGGTTAGTTCCGAAAACTATCCATACATTTTTGCTGGGCTAATGGCGAGATCCGAAAGACGAAAAAAACCATTACTGCAGATATTTATCGATGTCAGTTGAACGAATTAAACGAAGTATTTTTCCAAAAAAGTCTAGCAATAGCGTCCTTAGTTGCAAGAGTTTTCTAGGATATATTGCTCCAGATCGAATGGAAAGTTCTACCACATACAGCGTTCTTATCATGGGAACCTAAGGCCTTCTGATTACCAATTATTCAGATCAATAAAGCGTAGCTTGGTTGGCAAGCGCTTTCGAAATGCTGAAGAAATGTGAAAATGGGTCGATGATTGGATAGCTGCTGAGTTGCTGAGTTATACGGATTTCTTCCTCTTTTTTTTATTTTAAGGAATCAATTTTTCCCAACGCCGTACTTTAAGGTTTGAATAACTAACACTCGTACTACGGTCACGAATAGGCACGTTTTCAATACGAAACCTGTTGAAACCTGAGATGTACATCGCTTTTGTTTGAGAAATACAGTTGGAAAAGATCTAATAGGACCAAATGAAGCGGTTTTGGAATGCAATTGTCTCTTATTTTTTCATAGAATAATTATGCTAAAGAAGGTTTTTCTCAACATTGAGTTTAATCTTAATTTATACATATATATATATAATTTATATAATTTATATATATATATAAATATATAAATAATTTATATATATATATAAATATATATATATATATATATATATATATATATATATATATATATGAATATGATTATATTTGCAAATATATATTAAATTAAACTTAAGGATGAATATATTTGTCTTATTAAATTAATACACATTACAATCCTGTTGGGTGAATTTATGCGCTTTGAATTAAATATCAAAAATGCACACGTAAGACTCTTCGAATCCCATTACTAACTTCCATGAGGTAACTAAGACAAAAACAACAACAACAATAAGGTGCGATATTTTTTCTGTTCCATATTGTACAATTTTTGCGAATTTCTCGAGAAAATATGAAAATACGCAGAAATAAAAAGTATATCGTTACAAAACATTTCATAAAACTCTACTAATAAAACATTTAGCATTTAATTCTATATTTATTGTAGAAAATCTGATATTTTATTTCTAATTTTTACTTTGTTTATTATTATGATATTTCACAGAATACCCTCTGGTGTGCCTTGGGAGCCATAACATTAGTGGTTATTGCCGCCTTATCATATTGGTTACGAAAATGCAGGTAATTTAAAATTCAAAGGACTTTTATATTATTTGTGCAATAAAAATGTAATGAATTTGAATTATAAATTTAAAAAAAATATTGATCTATTAATACAGTATCATAAATCAGTATCATATGTTATATACGAATTAAAGGATATCTACGTTAAAATATGTTCGTTATATTTACTAACGAAATCTACTAACGTTTTAATGAAATCTAATCAGATGAGTAGGTCTCATGATATTCTTCTTCTTCTATTAATAACTTTATAAACATTTTTATTTGGAAAGAAAAGAATGAAATATTTAATTCTTTTTCAATTTAGAACTCAAAATCTTTTAGCAAATTTTTTCTGTCATTTTCTCATATAATTGTTGCAATCCTTTAAGTTTTTTTTTTACGTAAACATGATATGTGTGACTTGCTCCCAACAAAAAAAATTATTAATCATATCATTTATATCTAAATTATGATTTAGTATTAATTGGACTTGGAAATCTCATGTTTAATCCATCTTGACTCTCACTTCCTTAAATATTTTATTTCTTAAACACATTAATTTCTTGGTTTCAATTCAACATTTATCAAGTAGAAATCTTTTACAGAATTCTCTCACTTATTTTTCTAAAAAAAAAAATTCAATTTTATAAAGGTTTAATCCATTTTTGAAAAATTCAGAAAACATATAAATATTCAATTATTATTAAGTTTGTCAACTGTACCGCTTATTAAATTAATAATCGTTAGTTCACGGAAGTTCAGAAAGCAGGATGCTTTTATGAGTACAATTGAAATGTTATTTTATTCTTCAGAAGAATTTCAATACCGTTACTCCAACGTCGTTGAATTTATTTCTTCCATCTTTGAAACAATTTTCTTAGAACCATTTAAAGTACTCCTGTAATGTTCCTACAACTTTTCCACTTGAGTAAAATTCTTTAATTGAAATTCTTGTACTGAAAAATAAAAAAAAACGAAAGAAAAGATTAAGTTTTAAAAACTCATACGATTACGATCGAGTCTTCAAAACGATTTATCGATTCTTGCTTACAAAATTGTAAAATAAGTGGCAGCACCATTGTAAATTTTTCAAAATAAAAAAAAAATGAATCTTCTAGAAATTGTATAAAAAAATTTACTATTCGAAAAAAATTTTCCTAATAAAATTTCGGGCTTCAAAACAACAACTTGTCTCAAACGAACAACTGATGGGAGAATACAACCCAATAATCTCTTGTTTATTCTATTCTATTGATCAATTCTCTCTTTGAAGAGAATTCACGGATCATTTCAAAGCATGGCCAAGCATAACGTATGCTTAGTGTAGATTTTTCGAGACGACCGCTATGGCTAAGTAGATGTGATGCTGAGATCGATTCGAGCAAGAGGACAGCGTTCTGCCAAAAAATTTTAAGTTTGGAATGAAGTTTTTTTGAAATAGATTATGAATTCAACTACAGAATTACGTATTTCATGTAAAACGTACGATTCTGTCATTAGACATGCGGTAAATGAGAAACTTTTGAGGTATAAATCTTCTAGAAAGGTGAACGAGAAGAAATATTCGAACTTGGAAGTGGTACGGTTTTGAGAATGTAGACTTTTAGAAAAAATAATACAAAATTTGTCGTAACAAGACAATATATGTCTTTAATATATTTCGAAATTTTTTTCAAATGGGCAAGTAAATTTCCGCAAATCTAATCTATAGTAAAATCCCTATCACCGTAACCGGTGGATAATAGTTACGTTTTGAAAATGTGTCCAAAAACCTAAAAACTTCTCTATGTTTAACAATCGAAAATAATATCGGACCATAAGGTTTCGCAGGATTATGAAAATATTGGATTCGTTTACGTTGAACAAATGGATTATTCGTCTTCACTTTACCAATTGTTGGTAAACCAATGAAATGACTTTAAAAAAACCGTGAAATAGCGGCAAATTTTATCTTATAACATCACTGGGAAATCAAAAATGAACCAAAAACAGTTCTGTACCATCTGCATAAAATTGAATACAAAAAGTCCGGTATTTAATAGCGAACAATAAAAAGTGGATCACATAGGCTAATAAAAAGGATGGTATTCAAACGTGACTGAAATGAAATGAAATGAAATGTGAAAAACATGTTGGATCGTATTTTGGTTCGTCAACAGCTGCTGACCATTAAAAACAGATTATTCACGATAATAGTGTGTGAAAAAGGTCCAAGATCCAAGACAGATAGTTGTGCATAAGCGATGGCAAAGTCACGAGACGATGTGAGATAATGCCTCGGTTTTTGGTGGTATTGGGAGGAAATAATGCATCACGTGCGGTGATTTGACCTAATCGACCGATTGACTCCATTTTGAAGCGTGTAATTGAGTTAAAGCGTCAAAAATTGCTCAATAGGGAAGAAGTTAATCCCGATAATGCCAGATCACATCTTTTTAATGAGTCGGCAAAAAATTCGAAGAACTTTCCTGGGAAGTTTCAATGTAGAACTCTCTTAATGACATAAAGCTGTCTTGCAAACACAGCCTACACAAATCAATTAATATCGTTTTTCAGCCAGAAATTTCCGCAGTTCTATGATGATGTGTTTTTCAGGAAAACGTACAAATATTATCGATCAAATTAGCATATGTTTGGTTCAACCAAAAATTCATTTAAAATGTAAAACAAATCTCTTTGAGCCAAGAACTTTTTGTTTAATCTCTTATTGACCCGTTGTTGGACAAACAGTCTATAAGATTTCTCCTTAGTAGTAGTAGTAGTAGTAATAGTAGTTTGCAAAATTAATCACATGAATTATTTAGGTAATTAATATTGTGCATGTTAAAGCTAAAGAAAACTAAACATAGGTTAAGCGATTGGATATCGTTAGTTAAGTTAAAATATTTATTATAATATATGTGGGGAAATGTGAAAACCATTTCAATTCAATTAAATCCTTAAATGTCAAAAAAAAAAAAAAAATTTCATTGACAATCGTAAAACAACAACAAAACACAAACAATATTAACGGAAATAAGAAACGTTAGTTTAGTTCACTTGAATAATCAAAGGGATCATTTGTAAATCTATAAAAATGTATTAATAATCAAATCAATACTTATAGTATTCTATATAGAATCACTTGTTGCCGTATTTGCTACTTTTGCTTAACATATTTGTTGGACTTTTTCCCACAATTTTACATATCATGTATCGATTAAATAGCGTTTACTCGTAGCTGTGTATGCACTTCTGGATACATCTGTGACAATAAATCTCGTGAGCATACCGTATTACGATCACAATTTACAACAAACAGTTTTGACATATTTGTCATTTTCATTTTAGAAAAATGTCATTTAAAGAAAATAATCAACAAAAAAAAAAAACAAAAAGAAAAGAAATCGATTTTTTATAATCCACTTAAGGGCATAAACTTATGTCTGTGAAAAGAGTGTAACTCATGCACACACTCGTATGTACGTCGTTGACTTTAGCCAAATAGACATGAATGAACATGTACGTGTAAGAGCTGACCAAAACAAACCAATACCAATATACCAAGCGCAATAAATAATGACTGACCAGCTGACTGCTCAGTCCAATTCAACCAGCCACTTAGCGTTGTAGTGGTAATAGTAGTACAGTAAATTAAACTCTGACCAAAGTAAAAAATTGACAGAAAATCAAATACATTTACACGGAACTGTTGTTCAATGTAATGTACAAAATGCATGCAACAACATAGTATTATACAAACTGTGCACGCTAGACAAAAGAGAGAGAGAGAGAAATAACAACTAAATAAAACAAAAAGACGCAAAAAAAAACGAATTAGAAAATCATCTTCAACTTTACGTAGATTTTGTAGACCTCTTCCCTAAAGGAAAGAATACGAAGTTATTTCTTTGCAATGAATGATTTAAAATTTTTAACTAACGGATGATATCGAAATTTTTTAATGAGAACACAGAACACCCAAAATTTCACTTTCAATTTTTAAAACAAGTGGATGCATAAGCAACCCATAGCACAGATAGAGATAGAGAAGCGCGGCGAAATGGACAAAAAGGTTAACAAACATCATAAAGGGTACAGAAGAGAGAACTCGGGAATAGGCAGACGGAAAGATGGAAAATGTGGAACAGAATATATAGACGGATGTACTGGCGAATGTGTAAGCAAATATGCGTAAGGGCACGCGCAAGTGGAATCAAGAAAGAACAAGCAGACGATCGTGTAAACGGAGACTTACGCAGAGCTTTAGATCGATGAACAATCAAAGAAATACGAAGAAGGGTAAAGAAGAGAGCACTCAGGAAATAGGCAGACAGAAAGATGAAAAATGTGGAACAGAATATATAGACAGATTTCCTGGCGAATGAATAAACAAGTGTGCGTAAGGGCATATAAAGAACCGCGTAAATGGAAGCGGAAAGCGGACAAGCCATGGCCGGGCAATCGTGTAGACAGAGACTTATATGGAGTTGTAGACGGTTAGAAGAATCCCAGAAGAAGACAGTTGCACGCGCAAGCAGACTAACAAGTGGAAAAAGAAAGTGTACATGACCTAACGGAGAAAAGAACCTATTCTTCATTTAAGGAGCTGTAAACGCAGTTTAACTGTGCAGACAGAAAGAAGTATGGAGAGAGAGATAAGGTAATAGCCACAGCTTTGGGGGCGTATATCTGATTGGCAAGTGTTTACTATAGCTGCGGCCACTTGCCAATCGCAATTAAGGCTTGGAAATTGAACCCAAATGCTCTACACTTGATAGTCACATTTCATAACTATTACAGGGCATTTACTACTTCGTATCTTCGTCTTTTTTGTTCCAAACCAAATAAAACACTTAATATGAAACGATAAATAGACAAATTTAGTATACTAATGACAATAAAGTCAATTAACTGAGTAAAACGCATACAATAAGAGAATATATCCATATACATACATACGTACAATTCATAAACAAACAACTTCGTACACTTTCTCACGAAATCAGACACAAAATGCATGAAAATTTATGGTTGAATGTGAAAAAATTAAAGAAAATCGCCATCATTGCTGAATGTAACGTGGAATTGTGTGCATGTAATGCGCGCCTATATAGCGTAGCTGTGCTTAAAAGTCAAAACCATTAAAATACAAAATCGAATAAAAGAAAGAAAAAAAAAAGCACCGCGAACACGACAGCAATTTGCATATCAAGCAAATATGAATATCGCGTAACTATTTCGACACACACGCACGCACACACACACACAGACAAGAAATATGTCTTGAGAAAATAAAAAAAAATTTTTTAAAGAAAAATTTCCTTGTGCGTGCACTTATGCGTATACGTGTAATGTCATAAAAATTGTGATTTTTAACGGCAAACAAGAAAAAACAAAAAAAAAAAAAATATTAATTAACATTTTAATTCGACAATAAAATATATTTTGTATTCTATTACAAAAAAAAAAGTGATTTTTAAATTTAAAACTTGAAAAAAAATATGTAAAGATTCTTTGTGTGCCTTAAAAGACAATAACAATTGAAATATAAAAAAGTAAAAAAATTGTATAAAATTTTTAAATTAAAACGTTTTTTTTTTTCTTCTAAATTCAATTAAACACATCAAATATTTTTCAACCCTATTATAGACCTTATGACTACTCAAACATCAGCAACAGCAACAGCCCTAAAATTTATGTTGTTGTTGTTTTTTTCAAAGTAATTTTGCACGGTTTCGTTAAACACAAGTAAGCTTTTAAATGATTTGTAAGTGGTTCTTAGCAAATAGAAATAGTTTTAAAAAAATTTAATTAAAAACTCAACAACACTAGCACCAGGAAATCACCTCGAAGCACATTTTAAATAGTTCTCATCCACACACATCTATATATATATATATATATATATATAGGAATATTTCAGAGTTCCATAACAAATAGAAAATTTATAGTAGGAACACATTTACATCAACATCGTTTAATGGGCACCTGTCAACTTCATAGCATCAGTTAAGTTAATTGTTTAGCAATGCAGGAGCAATACGAAACACCTATAAATACTTAACATTTTGTTAATTTTAAAGACATGTTTGTTTCATTTATCATAAACTTTCCGTATAATGAAAAGCATTCAATATCCTGACCTAAAATTCCTTTTGTTTCAAATTTGTGAAATCTCTTGCGTGATTTGGAGAAAATTTGCAAACATTTTCAAAAAAAAAAAAAAAAAAAAAGATTTATTAAATCGTAATTTTCATTTAGTTTATTCAATTATTTAAGATATTCCTTCTTGACGAATTTTGAGCTTCAAGAGATAACAATCAACTTTCGGAATATTTGAAATGCGTTTAAAGAAAATTCGAAAAGTGAATGCATTAAGGGTATTTTTATCTATTTTAAAAGAAGCCTATACAAGCAAAATTAAATATTTTCTAATAAAAAAAAGCGTACCTTTCTATTTAAAAATATATTTACGAAGTTTGTTCCCGATTTAAAGCACTTAGTTTACCGTTTCAATAGTGATTAGATTTCTTTCCATCTATATATATATATATAGAAGGTTTGTTTGGCTTCTACATTTTTTTAAATTATGATTTGAATACAAAATTCATATTTTAAATCTTCCAAATCGGAGATTTTTTCTTTCACTATCCAGGCCTTTTCTCAAGAAATTTCTCTCTTTTTGGTTCAGCAATATGTACCTAATATACGTAGTAATCGCTAATTCTAGAATAATCTTTTCGTAAATAAAATTAATTTTTTCTTTTCTGGTACTTTGCCACCAAGTTACATTCACCATTTAACTGACGTTTGGTTTTTTGTATCCTGTACCTTATTATGCCTATCCAGTGCTTTACAGAAAATCACAAACATTCGTAGGCTATGCACTTTCTTTCTATCCTTATACTTACAGTCCGCCTGTCGTGCAAATACAAAGTATCTTTATCTTTGAAAAACCGTCTGTAACATCCTTATTGACTTCCATTCAAAATCATAAATCATATTGAGTAAGAGAAGATATTGTTTTATATTCAATTAAATTGAAATTCAAGTATTTCTTTATAATTCCGCATTCCGGTTGTTGGTTAAATATTTAATTAATTTCTTAAGAGGGCATCAAACTGAAGTTGATGAATTTTATTCGATGGTTTCAAAAGAGCCCCCAATGTATTCAAATGCTTAGGTTTTACATTATCACACTATATTAAGATATATATGTTAGAAAGGTATTTATTTTTCCGATTTCAATTTGACTAACACTCGGATTTGGAGCTCAAATTACTTCTATCTATATTTAATATCGGATTTGATTTTAAAATAAGTTTTTAAAATAAATGTAAATTAAAAATTTACAGTTGGACTCGGTATACATATCATTAATGTCGTAAATAAAAATACCCTGTGCCGTTTCGAATGCTAAATATAAGAAGAAAAAAATTATTCTTCTTAAAGGTTTTAGGTGGGAGAAGGTCGGAAGCGTGAATCAACACTATCGGAATTAAATACATTCAAATTTTTTTTTAAAGAATTTATTTTTCCTCACTTATTTAGTTTAATATTCTTCATTTATTAACTATTAGACCTCCTTCCGAAGTCAAAACCTGTTTTTCATGAGAGATGGATACGCGTATCAAAAACTTGACGAATATGACATGATATGTCCAATCACCATTGTGGTCCAATTTTTACTTTAAGATGCCAAGAATTAAAATCTGTGTTACTATACTATATATTTTTGGTAAGAAAATTTACATGAAACTGAGTTCTGAAAACAATCTTAACCCATTCAAAATTTTTCACACCCGTTTACTATTTCTTTCCTTGAAAAAATATTACAAATGAAAAAACTTTCTAGGTAATGACTTTTTTGAAAATAGGTATTTATATGATGAACGGTTCTAAAATTGATCTGATCCAATCCCTAATCAATAGCCAGACAGACGAACTTAAAAATTAACAAATAATAATTAAGTATAAATACACACTCATCCGCACAAACTTAAGTAACTTAACTTAACTTAACTTAACTGTAGTATATCGGAAACTTTTTATAATAAATTCACTAACTCTCTATCTTTCCATTTCTACAAGCGTACGAACTGTTCAAACTTAAATTTAAACGACAGTTTAAATCAAATAAACATTTCCGACGAGAAATTTTATAATGTTTTTATCTCTTTCTCTCTCTCTCTCCATTTATTCATTTTTTTTTCTATTTAGTAACTATTTGAACAACTATTTTGTGTAATAAGTATATAAACGATCATGGCGTATGAGTTATATTAATTCGTATCAAATTAATATGAACTCACATGCAGTTGATAAATTTAGTTTTCTTTCTCTCGTAATTTCTCTATGACTGTAAAAATTCTAATAACAACACCAATTACTAAAAACAAAGACAGAGTTGTTTTTTATTACTTACTTATTTTTGCTAAATTATTTTATATGAACAATAATTACGTAAACTTTGAACGCCTTTGAAAATCGAACCTTGAACATACGAGGCTTTTGTTTTTCTCTTATTGAACCACACATAAATTTCATTACATTACGTGTTTACCTTATAATACCATTTTGATCTTAATCAAAACATTGAAATAGTTTTTTGCATTTATTTAGATACTTGCCCTTCTTTATATTAAAACGCTTTCAATGTGATTGAATACCATAACCTTGAACGTATCTGTAAAACAAGCTACACAATTTAATTGAGGTTTTGATAATGTATTAGAAAGTATACTCCGTTTGAAGTGAACCTTGGGTACTCATCATGACAAACAATTTGTTAGACAAACAAAAATATATTCAAATTTTTATAATTATTTATTTTATAACAATAATAATAATATTCCATTATTAGGCTTAATATATTATTTTATTTTTTTATTAATAATTATGCTATAGAATTCACAATAATATTTCCTCTGGATCTCTTAAATTATCGATAGAGATGTGCGAGATATGATAACATTTTTTTATTTACGAAATTATTTAACTTCTTTGGCTATTGTGGGCATATTTCTAGGTATTTTAGTCAACTTTCAAGATTGATTAGTATTCTAAAACAAATTTCACCTTAATGATAATATGCAGAAAGACTTACAAATCAATTTTTCATTTGTAGACCAACAGACAATTCATAAACTTTACAAGCGTATATTTCTCAATGTTACAAACTTAATATAGTACTTGATAGAGCTTCTTACTTAGGTAGTGAATAAAAGAAACGTGATAGCCATTATTTAAGGGCATTTGCTTTAAGTAATTTTACAAAAATTTCATTTCAAAGCAATTCATTAAGGGGATTTATTTATTTAATTTCCTTAAATGTTGAAATGTTTGATTGACACATAAGTGTATTGATTCCGCTTTCTGCCATTTACTTTAAAATAAAATGAAATGTTAAATTGTAAGCTCTTTTGAGAAAAAAGGTTAGCCTAAAAAAAGCTATACATTAAAGTTCCAAGAGTAATTGCAATTTTCTTATTAATATTATATTAATCAAACAAATGTGAAATTACCACAGTACGTAATTACCTTCAAAATAAATATAATTTCTATTTACGCACATTATGTCATTTGTGTTACGAGACGTAATAAACTAACCAAGAACGCGAAATGGTCGATTATGCTTTCGGGTCCGCTTACTAGGAAGGATTTAATTTTTTTTTTTTTTTTTTTAATAATATGAAAGCGTTTAGTGCTAATAATACACATACATATACGTTGTCGCTGTCTTCATAAATATTTGTTCTATTTAAGATTAATACGTGTTGTTACGTGTTACGAGTTATCATTTTCTTTCATCTCTAAGTCTTATCAATTTCCGAATTAATGTCTATTGATTGTTTAGAAGAACATATATTTATATTAAAATTTCCCAACTTTTAATTTTCTTTTTCATATTTTCGGCTGGTAGCGTGCTTACAGACAGACAGGCAGACAGACGGACAGATTGAAGTGAATCGATCGTGAATTTCAATCTTTCCACAAATATAGTTATAATATTGGGTTTCCGATGCAAGTTTATTACCGCCTTCGTTGTACAAGTACGAACACCAGTGCACTTCGTTACTTCCTTCCTTGTTTCGGTGATGAACATAATAAAGTTGACGTCCATTACTAACATACAGCAAAACGAATTTCATATTTCACAATTTAATTTAAAAAAATGTGTCACACAAGCACGCCTTACACAAACTCGAACATATCTCTGTTCTATCTGTTCTAAAAGCATTTTCCAAAAGCAAAAACACTTTTAGATAGAAATAAACAAAAACAGAGCAGAGATTCGTTAATGTTACTTGCATGTCAATATAAAATAGGATTTAAATCCATCAAAAAAAAAAAAGGGCTTCATCCTGAAATCTACACTAAGTAATATACAGCGTAGAAAAAGTCTAACAAATCGGTAGATGAATAGATGACTGAAACCTTGACTTTAGTCAAGACTGTTCTGCATTAGCCTTAAACTTTTCGTTTTGTTGCAAGAAAGAAAGATGTCCTGTGATAATCGCTAAAGTCATTCTAAAATTTCTATTCCATGTAAATCTTTAGTTTTTTTTTTTTTTTGTACTTTTAAGGAATCAATCAACCATTAAGTAGAGAATAAATTCGTAAATAGATCAGAATGTATTTACGAAGTAGCACAAGCGAAAGAATAAAACTCTACAGAGTTAATTAATTGATCTGAACTCGTACTTGAGAAACTCCTTATAGACGGTCTGTTACTGCACATTATTAAGATCGTGTATTTATTTTTTCATGACATGTGCATATACTTAAATGCAATGCATATGGTCGGTAATTATTGTTAATAAAAGAAAAATAGCCTCTTAGCACTTGTAAGCCTTCCTTTATGCATCGTAATAAACCCCTATAGACATCAGGGTGGTACAAAACATTGAAAAATTAATCATTCTTCTAAAAAAAAAAAAAAAAAAAAATTGTAAAAAATTACAATTTTCAATTGTCATTAAAAGGTAAATTTGGAAATAAGTGTTTCATAAAAACATTAAAATATCTAAACCCTTATTCCCTTGCGGAGAAAGTTGTCTCCCTCGATAATATATATGAATAACATTGAATTCTTTGAAATTCTTTTTCTTATACATCTAATGACTGCGCATTACATTTTCAGAATGTTTTTAACACTTTCTTTTTGTGTTCATTTATTTATTTATTTATTTACGATGCTTTTTACCCGTATAAGTACGTAAACGTGTTCTATTGTGTTATGAAGCTTACAAACTATATGAAATAACAGAATTAAGAAATTGAACAAAATTTTTCGTTTCATCCAACAAAAAACCGAAACAAATATTCTCATATGAATCTTTACATTTCTATTAAAATTTATTGAAAATCAATAAAACTCAATTCTTTCTTGACTGTGTGGAGGAGGCCTTTTTAGTAAAATTTATAAGAGAGCGTAGTGGTAACAAAGTTTCTATTTTATTATAGAATTACTGAGTAATATTTAATGAGTTGTAAATTTGTTTGAGTAAACAAAAATTTAACCTACAGCAAGAGAGGTACTTCAATGAGTGAAGGCTTCAAAGTTCATTTAAAGTTTTAGTTTTAAGGGCTCTAATAAATATTTGTTTTAATTTCTAGTCTTTGTAAAAATTTTAAAACTTTTTTAAAATTTATATTTATAATTTTAGCGGCTACAGCTTACAAACAGTTTGGGTAGAACTTGAATTATCTAAAAAATCTTTAAGGTCATTCATCCTTGTAGGCACAAAATTAAAGCACTTATGATCTGTTATGATCTAGTGATTGTGAACTCTCTTAGCTTTTCCGCAAGCAGCAGGAAAGCTAAACCTAGCTAAGTCAGCTTCGATTTTATTTCAAATCAAAAAAAGAAAATGCTTTATATCAAACGTCAGTCCGGTTAGAGTAGCTTTATAAACAATTCATTTTTTTAGAAGAAATTTATTACCAAATATTCTTAAGATTAATTAATAAACGAGTTTAAAATGTGAAACTCAATAAATTTCCAGGTTAATAGACCATACTTTAATCAGGGTTGACATGCGGTTGCAAGTGAATAGTGATTATTTGATGGATAAAACCATAACACTTTTCGAACAAGCTCATACCTCCAGGCCGTTCCATTTTAACCGGTCCCACTCTCCCTGTTTCTTCCTAGTTCGGATTTAACATTTCTAGGGCATTATCTTGTCTACTCTTTCTTACGCACTACTAAAAGGCCTTAGTGTATTTGTAAACGTAGAAACGAAAATTGTCATAGTAATGTGAAATAAAATTTTCAGGTGGAAGGTCTAATATTAAAGCTTGATTCTACTCTGTGGTAGTCTACTTCGTTTGCGAAATCAAATATTAAGTGACACAATCTAAATGAGATCATTGTAGCTGCCTGGATAAACAAATGATATGATCGTGAAATGGTGAACAAAATCCACAAAATGTTACTAAGAGACGGGCGATCGAATATGCAAAAGCTAGGCTTTCAAGAGGCATTATACTTCGCATATTGATTGAAAATTTCGTCATAAGAAGATTGGCAAGTAGGACGCGAAAAAGTACGCAAGATAGGTATGGCACCTGGACAAAAATCAAAGTAGTGATGTCGTGATGTTAATTCAAAAAGAAAAAAAATATGGGCTGATAATAAATATGCGATTTCGAAGAAGGTGAAGACATCTTCACCTACTAACGAGATTATTATTTTAGTTTATTGATTGTGCGCGTGGAATAATTTCCAAGGATCACATATTCAAAAAAAGAAAAACCATAAACGGAGAGTATTATGCGAGTTTATTGCAGAGTTTATGGATGATGAAATCAAAAAAAGACAATCGCAATGACGAAAAATAAAGTGTTGTTTCATTGATACGATATCGCGGTTCCATTATCGTAATAACTAAAATAAGTTCTTTACGCATACTGTTCTTGCTGAGCTCAATGATCCTTCTCGTACAGAAAAATTAATTTTCTTTAGATCTTTGTCATTAAAATTGAATCTATCAGATTATCTTCCTTAAACTTAAAAAAATTATTCGTTCATAAAAATTGAGGTAAACTCTGTCGTTGCTGAGCAGATGCTCCTCCTACGGAACATCACTGAAAATAGTGTATAATTTCAACAAGATACTGTCAAGAAATTTTTATATTAAAGTTGACAACTCATGGCTATTAAAATTATTAAACCATTACATTTTCAATTACATTTAATATTTATAAAAATGATTAAATGTAAAAACTCATATTCAGTTTTCTCCCGGTATATTTATCTTAAAAAAAAAAAAGAAAAAAACATCGAGTCAAATGTAGTTTATTATTTTTTTTAATAATGTTGTTTATTATAACTGCAACGCGAAAGTGTAATTCGATGTATTTGTCTTTGGGGATAAAACAATAAAAAACAATAAAAAAAAAAATTAAAACCTGATTAAAATGAAAAGAAAAGAAGTATTAATGAAAGAAAAGGAAGTATCGTTAAGCATACACCTTTTAACATTTACTACCTGTAAAATTTTTTGTTACATACATCAATTCAATATTTCAATATGTCAATAACATAAGTGCCAATATATGATTCATATACGATTTTAATAATATACCAGAAAAGTAGCATAGATCGGCCGCAACTCTGTGGCTGAATTGTTAAGAAGCGCCTCTAGCAAGTCAATAGACGTGGGTTCAAATCTCACTGCGGAGAGTTTTTTCATAACCAATAAATGAAGAAAAAAGCACCAACGAGGCGTATCGCCTATAATGCTAGTGCTTAATTCATCTCTCTAGTCTAGGAATTAATTTCATTAGATTAGAGTACTAGGCTCTCTCATCCATCTCTCTCTAGTCTAAGAATTAATTTCATTAGTCTAGAGTACCCTAGGCTCTCTCATGTCTCTAGTCTAAGGATTAATTTCATTAGTTTAGAGTACTNATGTCTCTAGTCTAAGGATTAATTTCATTAGTTTAGAGTACTATAGGCTCCCTCATCTCTCTAGTCTAAGAATTAATTTCATTAGTCTAGAGTACTAGGCTCTCTCATCCATCTCTCTAGTCTAAGAAATAATTCCATTAGTCTAGATTACTAGGCTCTCTCATGTCTCTCGTCTTAAGAATTAAATTTCATTAGTCTAGAGTATAATAATAATAACAAAACCATAGGTCGAAAAAGGGATTGGCTGGCGGCAGCAAAGTTTTAAAATCTTACAAAAAGAATTTGCAGACTATACCTGATTAAATTGTGTTCTTTATTAAACCCTAACATATCTAACGCGTATTCCTAAGATCCGATACTCATTACTAATATATGTACATTATAGTTGAGAGAGGCCGGTTTATACCTTGCATCATAAAGTCGAATATAATTTTTCATTTAATTGCGTAATAAAATACCAAAAATTATACCTTGTAATGTAATAAAAAGGCCGACGTAGGTCCGTATTTAAAAAAAATATAATTTTCTTGTCAAAGATTCTATTATTATTGGGACTATTTTAATTATCTTCTTATTCAAAATTAGACTTTATTTCCTTATATATGCTCAACCTTGTAAGGATTGTAGTCCAATAAATAGACCAAGTTTCTTCCAAGTAATTTCTCTCTCAAATTACTGTTTCAATAAATTAAAAGCAAAAATGTAAAAATTAGCTCTTTTTGCCGTACACAAATTTCACATCAATTTATTATATCGAAATACTATTATTCAAGAATTTTTGTCTAGAAATTGTGAAAATTATAATATTTTTCCTATAGAAATCTATTCAAAACAATGCGTCATATAAGAAGTCATGGATTTCCATTTCATTTTTCTAAAGTTAAAAACACGTGAGTGTACTAAATCTCTTCGCAAAATATATTAAAAATTGTAACCAATAGACTAAACACCAAAATACACTATCAAACATAAGACAGACAAACGGAGAAACAAACTTACCTTACTTAGCGACCCAGAAAATGATTCTTAATCGATTGGCCGGATAAAAGTTTCGTCATCTATCCTAAACATATGCATAGCGTAACGTACCGTATCGCAAGTAGGGTATAAAAACTGAAATCAAAGGCTCTCATGGCTAAATACGCAAAAAAGGAAAAGTTTTTTTTATACGTATTTACGGTAATATTACGTTTCAAATTGGCGGCGTCATGGACTTGTTTTCATATTTTCATTTTTGACCTTTTTTTTTATTATTTTTAATATCACAAAATTGACGTAAACAGCATGTGTTTTAAATAATTTTTATTTTTTTTTTATTAATCTATTTATTTTATAGTTTTGATATTCGTTTTATATGAAAAACTGCTTTTGTGTAATTGTGCGTTTGTAATTTTCCAATGTTTTTCTTTTTGGTTTTTGTTTTTTTTGATTTTTGAAAGTTTAGAAAAAAAAACCTTTCAAGCTGAGTGTTTAAAAGAATGTTTAAAGCGAATCAAATTTGGCTGATATTGTTCTTGTGCTGCTGTACCTTTCGTTCGTTCTCATGCAAACAAAAATTTTGCACACAAAAATCCACCAAAATCAAAAAGCTTAATGTTGAATAAAAATAGTTTGAATGGCAGCAGTTAGTAGTTATGGCCCAAATACATACGCATATCAATTAGCTTTGAACTAAAAGAAAAATCAAAAGTTTTTCTTTTTTTTTTTACCAACAACAACAAATTCATTTTGCACTCAATGATCTCAAAAAAGGAACGAAAAATTGCAATTCAATATAAAAAAGAAAATTTATGTTAGTCAATGGCTTTTAGAAAATGATTTAAATGATGATGTGAACGATTTAGTTGCAGTTGCAGTTAGCAAATATATGCGTAAGAAGTCCCTGTTATGCATTCACACGTTTTGCGCATTGTCTGCCTTTTTGGCTTTGAGTTGAAAATTAAATTATGCTTAATTGTGTTTGCGAGCGTTTGTATTGAATTTGAATTCTGAATTTAAGAAGATATTTATGAATATTTGTTCATATCTAGAATTTAACTGCAATTTTTTTTCTTTTCTTTCTTTTCTGTTTCTTTACTTTATATATATATATATATATAAATGTATGTTTAAAAACAAAAAACCAAAAACTCACTTGAACCACAACTGTTAACATCACTGCCGAACACAACCACCTTCACCTTTGTCTTCACTCTACCTTTACTAACAATACCATCACTACCGCAACCACGGCTGTCTCTCTTACCACAATAACCACAATATACAATTAATTATATTATTAATTCTTAAATATAAAAAAAAAAAAATATAAAAAAATTAAAAAATAAAAAAAAAATGCAAATGTGCAACGGCTACCACAAATTACAGGACATTACCAGTGAAATACCCCCGTTGCAGTCAGTCTGCACTGAGGAAGTTATTTTCAATTGTCATCAACAGCAACAGCAGCAGCAACAGCAACAGCAGCCAAGCGCCGCTACTTCTGTATTTAAAGAACGACAACATCAACAACCTTTACAATCACTTAATAGTCAAAAAACTAAAATTATTACCAGATCACAATCATCAAAAGTTATACAAGATCTTCAGAATAATCATAATCAACGTTCATGGCATCAACTGAAACAGCAGCAATCGTTACCTACACCTTTGCATGCCAACAACGGTGGCAACTCTATACCGAACGGCCATAATCATCCCAAATCCGTATCCATATTGGTATATAAAACATTGAATACGGTTTTCAAGAGCAGTCGTAAGATAATCGTACGCGTATGTGAGGTGGCTAGTGTTAGAAAAAGCTTCACTATGTTTAAATTTAGTAAAGCTGCTCAACAGAGCCGAGCCGATGCTAGAGCTAATGCTTGTACCGGTCACGATCAATTTGTACGACCACCTGTATCCGATAAGTGAGTCCTATGCTCTCAATAAAATTTTGAAAAAAAAAAACTAAATATATTTATCTTTTTTTTTTCTTTTTTTTTTCTGTTTTACTTCAAAAACAACAACGAAGCAGTGGTGACTTGTTCACAACAATTCCAAATTTTGCTAATAGCAGGGTCCGATGTCCTTACTTGATAAACTAAAACAACTTATAGTCTTTTGTCAATTATAGAGTTACATAAGCAAGGCATCAAATTGACAATTCACCCAATAAATTTCTAGATGGTTTCCGATAAGGATTAAGTTCAGATTGATGTCTGTAAAGTTTGTTAGATTACTGCCGGAACCTGGACTTTAAAATTGTCATGGCTTTTGCAAAAATTCTGATTTCTTTATTTATCAGTAATTTCTTCATAAGTGGGTTACGCCCTTTTCTTAACACCTAAATTGTGGAATTTAGCAAAAATCGCCAACGTTTGAACCGATCGACAGATGCACGTAGAAACTAGAAGTCCGATGAAGTAGAACCCGTTCGAGACATAGAAAACGGGCAATCAAACGAAATAATTGTGATAGACGATTAGATTGAAAGGCGTACGAAATGGCAAGAATGGCAAGAAAGATGAAAACACGTAGGGGCGAAAGAAATGCCGAACTAATAAGTGAACGAAAGATCCGAGCCCTAGACGGATAAATGGAAGATCGTAAAAAAGGGCGAATAGACACGCGGAAGAAAATCGAGTTATAAACTAAGGCGAAAAGATATCTAAATATACGAATAAACGTCCTAAGTAACTTAGATTAATACCCAGATAGAAAGGCGTGTAGAAGATACAAAAGGTCGGTCGATAGGATAGGTAGAACAGAGAATACACAAAAGACTTACAATCAGATGGATAGATAACTTTTGAAGGGACTGAAGAGTGGGTCAATACCTAAATAGGCGTGTAGCAGATAAGAGATAAATCGATAAGCAAAGAGTCGGTCGGTGGAAGAGACAGAACAGAGAATACACAAAAGGACTTACAAACAGGTAGATAGATAGCTTTTAAAGAGGGTGAGGTGTGGGTCAAATACCTAGATAGGGGTATAGGAGATAGGAGATAAACTGATGAGCAAAGGATCGGTCGATAGGATAGGTAGAACAGAGAGTACACGAAAGGACTTACAAACAGGTAGATAGATAGCCTTTGAAGAGGCTGAAGTGTGGATCAAATACCTAGATAGGCGTATAGGAGGTAGGAGATAAATTGATGAGCAAAGAATCGGTCGATAGGATAGGTAGAACAGAGAGCACACAAAAGGACTTACAAACAGGTGGATAGATAACGTTTGAAGGGATTGAAGTGTGGATCAAATACCTAAATAGGCGTATAAGAGATAGAAGATAAATCGATTACCGAAGAGTCGATCGATTACATAGTTAGAACAGATGGATAGATAACTTTTGATAGATAATTGTACTAAAGAGCGGACGGGCAACTAAACGCTTGGGCAGTTAATCGCTAAATAAATAGAATGCAAAAGCGAGTGGACAATTGATCAGACTTAACTAAGTTGACATAAAGCACATCAAAGCAATCCATATAAAAATCGAGAATCGTTATTGATTGAATCGTTCGACAATTGCTTTTTCGTTTGCTTCTTCCATCTTCTATAGAGAAAATTTTAACCACATTTCCAAGAAGTAATTTATGTTTCGAGAATATTCACTTCTATCCTGGCTAATATTTTCTTTAACCAGAAAAATTCAAAATCACATAAATCCACGAATAAAAATTTTTAAATAAAATTCCCTTTGACAACTTTAACAGCATAACATTTTTTTGACAACTTCAACCTTTACTTGGTAACACGCTGTATCTCATTTACCTCTGCCTTAATAACACAACTTCCTTTCTTGTTTTTTTTTTTTTTGTAATTGTGGTTTGACACAACACGAAAGTTATACAGAAACCTGAACTGTCATTCTATATCCAAATAGCAGCAAAAATAAGCAATTATTCTATGACATATCAAGAAATAAAGTAAGAACACGACTGACTTACTACGTTATAAAAGACATTAAATATACAACTTAAGGCAGCGAGTACTAAAAACTTAAACACTGCACTCTCATGCAAGCAAATAAAAAGAAAAATTATTTTCTGTGCATCAGAGTTAAACACAGAAACAATTGTATAACAAAGAGAAACGTGTTAAAATCGTTCAATTTATAAATTAAAAATTAAAACAAGTAAAACAAGAAGGAAGAAATTTTTAACAACTGTTATCACAAATAAAGAAAAGTCAGTTTTGACCATTGATACTGCATCCATTAATGACTTACGTATACGAAAATCTCGACGTGCTTTGTTATGGTGTCTGTTAATCATTCGATTCGAAATATTTTTAATTTAAATTTTATAAAGAACTATTTGAGGTGATTAAGTCAATTTGGAATCTCACCCTGCATTAATCGATTAATTGCAAAAATGTTTATTTGCAATAAATATAATAAATAATAATTATGGTTTCCCCAAGAGGGTGAAGATAAATACGAATTTAATTAGCAAAGACATTTACCAATAACGTTAACAGAGGTCTGTAAAAGGATTAGCATAGACCTGTAAAGCAATTCGCGTCAAGCTACTATTGGATTTGGAAGCTTATTCCAAGTCCAAATTAAGATATTTAGGAGAGTTTTGTAAAAGCCATGTGTAACTATATGAAATAACCTTTAAAATTATATAAAAAATTAACCTGTTTCTTTAGTGAATTCCTTTCAATAAATGCTTGAAAATTGATAAATATATCCACAGATATCACGTGAATCTGTATGAAAAAAGCTTTTAAACAACCTAAGCAAATTGAAATGCCGTTTTCTAGAACTATCTTTAACAAACTTTTAAAAATTACTTACTTAACAAAGCTGCACGTGGTATAATGACATTAACAGAGAAAGAAGAATTGTTATCTATTTTTCACAAATTCAAATTCTTTTCTTCTTCTGTTAATGCCGCACGCGCTGTATATTTATTAGATACAGTTGTATTTACGTAGTATATAAAGTATAAGCAAACTTGAGACCTTAGCGCGGCCAAACTAGAAAATTCCAAACATATTCACATACGTGAATCTTTATGAAAGTACCTTTCAAAAAAGCTAAATAAATGATTTTCCAGAATTTTCTAGTTTGGTCGCTCTAGCCTCTCAAATTTGACTATTTTTCTACAGCCGGTTTACGCTATGGTATTAAAATTCAAAAAATTGTTAAAAATAGTTCTGAAGAGCGGAATTTGAATTTACTTAGCCTGTTTGAAAGGTACCTTCTTACACATTCACATGATATATGTGAGTATAGTTGGAATTTTCTATTATGGCCGCACTAGAGTTTCAAATATGACTATTTTTGTATGATCGGCTATCGTCAACAAATCGAATTTCAAGCACATAGTCAAAGGAGCCCATTTAAGAAACGGTTTAATTTTTTATATAATTGGAAAGATTGTTTCTTACAGATTCACATGACGTTTACAAAAGTCTCCTAGGTGTCTTAATTTGGACGGAGTAGACTTCCAAATCCAACAATAGCTTCATGCGAATTGCTTTACAGATCTAATTTAATTCTTTTATAGAGCTCTGTTAATGTTAATGTTATTGGTAAAAGTCTTTGCTAGTTAAGTACGAATTTATCTTCACACCTTTGCTTTCCCTATTATTAAACCATATTTTACGCAATTTGTGAATAAGGATTTTTGGAAAAAGCCTTTGAAACTAATGCTGACTATAATATTTTTAAGTTTCACATTTTATTCGATTTTCAAATAAATAAAAGGGTATGTGGTAGTAGTAGCTTTTGAAAGCGATAACAAAATTAATTTTAAGATATTTTTTATTTGTTAGATGAATAAGATTAAAAAAGTGCCTTTTAAATGTAAAATTGTTGGCTTAGAGTGAAATTGAAAGATATTGAAAAATACTTCGGGAAAATAAGAACTAAATTGCCCTTTGCTGTAAAGAGAATTATTTCCAAAAATCTTACTAAAAAAATAAACAATTAGTTTTGTGTATGTCACTTCACCACTGCTTTATTTTTTTTTTTTTTTTTGGTGGAAAAATCATAAAAATATTACATAAACATTTGCAAGCACTTACATCTATTTCTTAGCGTATATATATAACATAAAAAACAAAAATCTATTTTCTTTTCTTCGCTTCGTATTAAAGAAAAGCAAAGCACATTATAAAAAAACTAAATAAACAAAATGGATTGAAACGCTCCAATTCCGCCATCGAGTTTGATGTATCTGCCCTAACAGCCGCCAATCGACGTAATCTATATTGCAGGTAATTTAAAACAGAACTCAAAATAATTTCATTTAAAAAAAAAAAAAAAAAAATTTAAAACACACATGACAAATGAATTAATTTCAATTTATAAGTTCAAGTTTCTCATTATTTGCTTCTTTTTCTATAACAAACAAAATTAAAATGAGTGCCGATAAATTCATTTAATTATCAATTAAAAGCTTTAATATTAAATTTTCAATTTTTCTTCTTTAATGTATTTAATTTTATTGCAATCAGTTACGCTAAATTAGATAAGAAATCATCCAGAAAAAAAAAAAAAAGCAAAAAAAAATATGAAACAAAATTCATCGCATTTCACTTCTAAGATTTTTGTTAATTAAATTTGTTTAAAATTTCTTTTGATTTATTTTCTCTATTTTCCTTCGTCTTTCTTTTCTATTTTCGTTCTTTTCATTTTTCGTATTTTTTTTTCTTTTCTTTTCGGTATATTTGGCATTTGTTTGTCTCTTCTCAATTGCAGCGATCGTTCAATGAGCTCGGAACATGATTATTCCGATCAATCAGAACATTCGGAGAAATCACCTTTGGTTAGCGCAAGGTTAGACAGTCTTGCTAGGCTATTTTTTAGCAAATCGATGCCAGCGGAAACCGGAAGTAGAGATACGATAGAATCAGTACTAACAACAAGGTTGACAATTATTCTGTTGTTCTGTTAAGTGTTCAAAAAAAAAAAAACAACATCAGAAAAAAATATTAAAAAAAAAAAAAACAATCCCTTAATTATAGAAATTTATATATAAAATAAAACTAATTAACTTGTGAATGCCTATAAGTCTATAGAGTTTTTTAAAAGCCAGTTGGAAAGTTATTATTATTATCAGTACTTTTTATAAAATTAAAAATTATTTTTTATTTACGTAACTAATTAAAGAGCAAATACTGAAAAGCTATAGTAAAGCATGGATGTGTTTCTTTTTCGTTTTCGTTTTTTTAAATAAATAAATCAATGCTTGTTTGCTTGAATTTTGTAACACTTTCCCACACACCTAATAATATTTATTGTTAAAAGCTTTTACTGCCGTTTTTATATTAATTTGTTTGTTTCTTATTGTTGTTATTGTTGTTATTATTGTTCTTTTTAATATTTTTCTTAGAGAAATTCCTTTGATTCTATACGAAACACAATGCACGCTTCCGAACAATTTTATTAATTCTTTAATGTCAATCGAATATTAATTAAGTTTTACATTTATGAAGATTTTATTTAATACTTACAGTATAGCTTTATATGTTAATTTTATTTCAATTCGAGCCGTATACAAAATTTTATTTTTATATAAAAATTCAATTCAATTCAATATGTTATCGATTTTCTGGGGTTTTAACTTCAGTTGAACGTAAAGAACCAGTTGAAGTAATTTGCTTACAATTGACTATCTTTGGATCAAATATCCAAAAAATATGTAATAACAAACAGATATATTATGACACCTATATAGTCTAGCTAAGAAAGTGTATTAAACAGTGGTCCAGATGAAAAGAATCCATCTAACAACATTTAGTACCAAAGAGATCCCGAAGAACGATCCGACGAACGTTTTATAATCATCAAATTTATGACATGAATTTACTATAGGAATACTCAAAGGAGATCTAATAAATACATTTTTGAATATATAATATATGGAATCGGTTTATTGCTGCCTGTCTCATTATCCGAGTCTCTACTACGACCTCGAAAAGAAAAAATACTTCTTCTGAAATTTTTCTTTTATATAGTGTTTAATAAAATCGAATGGTTTCGTCCCAATAAGCAAAAAGACCGATAACTCTCTTTTTGCGTTACATTAGAACCATAAAATTCTTCTTGGAATGTTAAACTCAATCTCAATTAAATTTTTTGTTCGCCAAGCAAGCAATCAAACCACGAGGTTGAAACCCATTCCCCCTTTTTTTTATCGCAAATAGCATTTAATTCCAAAATTCTTTAAGAATTTGAGCTTGTTTTCCCGTCAAGGTGGATGAAGGTCAAAATCATCGAATTTAATCATTTTGTAGGCTGGTATTTTTCCATCTTTTTAAGTATAGAAGTTGTTGATCAAAATTAACGCAAGCACCTAATATGTACAAATGTGTGATATTATTTATTTCACACGTTTTTTGTTTCAAGGTTTTATGAACAATTATTGGAAAAATTTTGACAATTATTTTTAATTTTTTGATTAAATAAAATAAAAAACTGCGACGATTATAAAATGCATTTGATATTACATTAGAAACGTATAAAATGCTCTCGTAGATATAGAATAATATTTTTTTTATACTTATCTCTAAGCTGTTCGCAAATCCAGACTGAAAAGCTAACATTAAATTATGAGTATTATCTGTAGAAGTATTGAAATGAAAAACAATTGTTTAGAAAAAGAAACAAAAAGGACAACAGAAATAATGTTGATAATTGCTGGAGCTTATAGACCGAATTGCAGTTTTTTCAGGCCGATCTATTGATTTTAAGAACGACAAATATCTGACTTAGTATTCAATTCTTAAAAACTGAAATAATTTGCTTTTTTTCTTACAACATTTTTGCGGTATCTTTGAAAGCACATTCTTTAGAAAACACCATAGAGGGCTTCTGATAAATTAATCATTTTTTTTACTAATAAAAGAGTTCCTTCTCTCGATCGATGCTTGGACTCTTTTATTCAAACATTTGTTAATCACAGAAGAATCGATATTTCTAAAAAATACTTACGCCATTTTTCTGAGTACATAAAATGTAGATTAAATAGTTTTTTTTTTTTTAAATCAAAATTGCACCAAAAATCCTGGGTGCCTTAGAGCCCCCCTTGACTAAAACATGCCTCACCAGAATAGCTGCGATGTTATTCTCTTTTAATATTTATTTTCTATTTATAATATTTTATACTTAAATATAAAATCAATAAACTTAATAAATATTATTATTAATCTACAAACTTTCCTTCCATCCAAAAAAAAAAAAAATTTCTCCATAAACCCCTCTTTTTAGGGTGTTACTCCTTAAACAAAAAGATATAAAAACAAGTAAGAAAATTGTATTCAGCTATGCCGAATTTCTTATACCCACCACCTTTATCATAAAAAAAGGGAGGGGGAGGGGAGAAATCTAAATTTTAATAGATGGGCGTGGCAGTGAAAGAACTTCCCATGTTTCTGCCAAATTTTATGGACAGAAGAATGTTTATCATAGACATTACACAGACGTACGGATAGACAGATACGCCTAGGTGGATTCAGCATTTCATACTGATCAAGAATATATACGTTTTCTATGGTTTTAGAAGCATCTTTCTTAAAGTTACAAACGTTTTCACAAAAAAAACTAAATTCTAATGTTCTATTATATCGAGTGGGCGTGGTCGATTCTTCCCATTTTTCACAGAGACTAACGCAATATTTTTAGAAGTTTTTTTAAATTTTATCTGCTATTGTTTACGACTAATGGACAAAAATCTATTTTTTCTTCGAAAAGGTGAGATTTTCTTACTCTATATTGTACTAATGGCGTGTCCTTTAACCAATTTAGCTTATTTTCAATACCAACCTGCAAGAATTTCCAATGTTTTTGCCAAATTTCAAACGATATCTTTATTGTTGCGGACAGGAGAATATTAATCTTAGATGGACTGATGAACATGCTTAAATCGATTGTAAATTTGATTCTGATCAAGAATATATATATACTTTGTGGGGTCTCCGAAGTTTCCTTTTTTTGGTAGTTACGAACCAATTGAAAAAATGAAATGTATTCTTCACCTTCGGTGGTGGGTATAAAAAGGAAAAAACAATTAGCATTTGCTTGATCTAATCATTTTAATAAAGTTATACATTTCATCGAGATTAAAATTCAATTACTCGTGTTGTGAATTATCTTACTTACCTTGTCCAATAATACTTTTTCATGTTCGAGTACAATATTATTGCAAAAATAGTTGGACTGAAAAACTTAAGTAATTAAATAACCTATCTACTTTAATAACAACTTAAGTTTACCTATAATAAAACACTATAATATATTATATAAAAGGAAACCAAAAGTAATTATGTTCTGCGGGTACAGCTACATAGGAAAATCAAGACTTGAAAAACAGCTAATGTCATATGATTCCATTAAAACTCCAATAAAAGAAAAATATGCTTGTGCGAATAAAAATTTGATGTAATATATAATATAATATATACACATATAAATATATATATGTACGTATGGAAAATAATAGGAAAACTCTATTAAGTTTAAAACGAATATTAGTCGCTCTACAGCACTCTCTTAAATAGTTAAAATAAAAAAGAGAGAGAGAGAGAATATACTCAAGCACAAGGGACACTTGGTCATTAAAGGGTTAATTGCATATTAAAAACTAAATTTTATATAAAAGTTTGCCATAATAACCTTAGTGTTCGATTTTTAATAATTATTCACCTATTTTTTAAAATGAATTCACCCGTTCCGCCCATATAAGCAAACTTCAGCTAAACAACTTTTCCAACAAAATCAAAAGGGACAACGAAGTTAAATGACTGCGACTCTCTCTCTCTCTCTCTGCCCGGTTTCATAAAGTTGTAAATTCTTCGTTATTACAAACCGAATGACAGCATTACGAGCTGTTCATCCTTTGGTAGTGTAGATAGGAAGATAGGAAAGCAAAAGATATGAATATGAATGCATTTCATGAAAAGTAAAAAACTTATTCCAACAAAAATAAAAAAACTTAACGGTATGAAACTTGAGAGTTTTGCATGTTTAGAAGTTTTAGAAAACTTTGCCAGCAGCATTTACTATAAATGAATAAAATTATGAAAGTAAGAAAATAAAAAAAAAAATAAAAAAAAAAATTTCAACAGGTTTGCAGAAAATAATAGATTTAATGCCAACAAACCAGATTATAGAGTGCTTACACAAAATAATTCCAATCTTTGCCAACTTTTCAAACAACTCAAGGTTCTTATTTAACCAATCGACTACAACCACAATTCAATTGTGAAAAACTTTAATCTCAAATTATTTAAAATTTAATTTTTCTAACAATTGATTTTTTTTTTTTTTTTGAAACCATTCTCAATGTGTCCTCGTAAATTTTTATTATGTTTGATTTATATGTGTGAACAGAAATCAAAAAGATTTGCATTGATTTTAAAGGAAAGGTAAGAAAGTTCTGAGAATAATAGTAAAAAACAAACAGAATTTTTCTATTCTATCTCTATGCCTATAGCCGTGAAACGTTCGTAATCAAACATATTCAAAATAGACTTTAGTTGAAGTACTATGTCCATCTCGTCTTATCTTAGCTTAGCATACGAAATCTTCGAAGTCCTTTCTATAGGCAACTATTGTTTTTTTTTTTTTGTATTGGAATTTTTTTAATGGAACCCACCGGCTCAAATTGATTTTATTTCCACTTCCCTTGCTTAACCTTAAGTGTTTGAAACTCTTTAATATGAATTTTTGAAAATCATGCTAATAATAAAAACTGATTTTCACGTGTCGCGTCGCGTATCCAAAGCATTGCAGTGCTCGTGCAGTGGCATTAGTCATGTGTTTTGGCCAAAGTCGTTTAGACTAGCATGAAGAAACTGATATTTTCTCGCAACAAAACGATACGCAAATTGATCATCAAGTGAATACATAAGTATATCATTTAACTCAATTAATAATTAATGTTCAGTAGAATTGTTTGTTGTTTCTTGTTTGCCCTTTGTTTTTCTCATTGAGTAGCGCTGACCGAATAATTTTTTCATAATTTCATCAAAATTCAAAAAGCACAACTTGAGATAATTTTTTTAATACGTTTTGTTTTCATCCAACGGAAAAACCAAAGCTTGAGAAGAGGTCGGACAGATCTCGATATCAAACAACAGTTGGTTCTTAGGAAACAAATTTTCCGTTTCTTTTTACCACAAAAAATTTGAATAAACAAAAAGAAATGATTTGAAAAAATATTGAGCCCTATACGATAAATGGCGTGACTTAATTTGAAATCCTAACATACATCCAGAATGAACCGAATAAATAAAATAATTAAATAAATATTAGCTAAAGGCTCAAAATTTTTTAGACAAATTAATACCGTTTTTCAAGTGCGAAGAAAGAACAACGAGGCAACGTTTTTGCCTTATGAAATTACAAAGAAAATAAATGAAATTTAAAAACATGTGTGTGCTTGTAAGCGTATATGTATGAAATGATATATGTGTTAAAAGCGTACGCACACCAGCTCAATTTTTACATTTATTTCAAGGATTTTATTTCCTTATCTGTTTTAACTGTAATAATATTTTCGTTTTTCTTTTTCTTTTTTTTTTTTTTTGGCATCATAAAATTTGGAACAAGAAGAAACCATGATGCATGTATATGCGTGTGTGTATATATGGGAATATATGGCTATTATTACATACTCTGACAAAGATACGTATAACAACGAAAATATATATTCATTCGCACTTTGTGTGTGCAAGAGAGAAAACATTCTTGATATTTATCTCATTTTTTTTCTTGCTTTACAAAGAGAAAAAGACTTGGACAACTGCTACATCCTTACATTAAGCGTTGGTATTGCATACAAGCATACTTGCATATGTATATGTTTGCTTTGTTATTCAATATATTATACAAACAATTGTTTACACCAGACATATGAATGTTTGCTAAAAATACTAAGAGTAAAAGCTACTATATAAGAAAAATGTTTTCATATGTTCTTCCTCTTCTTCTTCTTCTTCTTTGAAAAACTTGTTTTCCTACGCATACTTTTTACAAGCACATATATTAAATACAATCTTAGCATATTCTTCTGCTTCTACATAACTCTTCAATGCATTTATAGCTAAAAATAAGATTTAATTTTACATAAAACGTTTCAATCTCTTTCCCTTTACTCTCTCAATCCTATGCAGCTGTACATATATAAAATATTTTGTGTCCTAAGAAGAAAAAAAACTCTTCAAATATATAATTTTGTATAAAATTTATGCAGTTACACTATGACTTAATGTCAGCAGCACCTAACTGCTGTAGCTATTTTAATAAATCAATATTCTCAATGCAACGGCTACTCTTAAGTCCATGAAAAAACCGTTTGACTTCCCATGTATATACTAATAATATATATAGCCCGTAGTAAGAGTACTTCTTCATATTCTTATTTATGCTTTCATCATTAATGGTAGGCAATAATTCTTAAAAATTTATGACTGAAAATGTATAAAGCAAAATCTCATATTGATGTAAAGAAATGTTCAAAATAATATTTATCTTTACTTGCTATATATACAGTGATCTCTGAAAATTCAACTTAATAAAAATCATAAAAATCCTTTAATAGAAAATTTCAGATTTAAATAGAATCTTTTTCCACCTGAAATATTGTCATAAAAAACACGGCATTTCAAAATTAAAAGAAAAGATAGAGAGAGAGAAAAGATAAAGAAATAAGAAGACTTTATAAGCTTATCGTGGATATATAAAAACAATAAACATTAACTTCGGAAGTAATGGGAATAAAATTCTTAAATTCTCAAATGTTACGCCGAATTTTGTTTTTGTTTAATGAAAATTCTAAATCGAAGACTGTTACGTAGAAGTCACAGATTATTTATGAAAATTTTAGACAAAAGATAGAAATTTTTTATTTAAAAAAAATTGTCTTGTTTAGGACACACTAACCTAAGAATTGTGTGAATGAAATTAATTAATTAAGGTGCATTAAATATATTTTTTATTAAATAATAAATTTTCTAAAAATTTAAAGTAAATTAAATTAAATTAAATTTTGCTCGATTGTTTTAGATCTTCATTTAATATGGACATATTTCTGTCTTGGCTCGTATCCATTTTCTTATTTGTTTAGTCCAATAGACATTGCCGCCGCACTTCAAATAAATAATAGCATAGATTAAAGCGATATAAAATTCGCCTTTTACACTTATAGTGCGTCGGCTAAGAGGCTATTTCTTGCATCTCTTCAAAGGATATCGAATTATCAAATAAAAATTTAATAATAAATATCGATTCGAAATAATTTACACTGAGTCATATAAATGCGCAAAAAAAAAAAGAATTATCCCGACTGATTTATTGATAATCGTCTTGAAAACGGTTATTACTATACTTTACGTATGTTCGTCTAAAGAAAGGATTCGTCATTTTCTTTCATATAAATATGTCAATAGCCTTCACAGAATGGATATAAATTTGATCAATGTAAAGTTCGATTTATCTAATTCATTCCCTCCTAATTATGTTCATCCGATCGTTTACCTATATATATATATGTCAATAACATTCACAGAAAAGATATAAACTTGATCAATATAAAATTCTAAAATTCGATATATCTAATCAACTTCCTCCTATTTATATTTACCCGATCGTTTGCTTATATATATGTCAATAGTCCTCCCAGAATAGATATAAACTTGATCGATTTAAAACTCTAAAATTCGATATATCTAATCCACTTCCTCCTACTTATGTTCACCCGATCGTTTGCCTATATATTTACTTTTGAAATATTTACGTTTATAATAAATAGTTCGATTAAAAAAGTAAACTTTCGCTGAAGAAGACCTAACCTAATTCATAGAAAGCGACGACGACAATAGCCAAAAAATGGTAACGGTTCTAAAAGACCTAATATTTAGAGTGGAACACTTATTAAGACGTTCTACAGATTTGAAATAGGAACGATCTCGAATGGTCAATAGAGAGAGAGACCTATATATACAATAATATCGTTAATAATATTTACAAAATTGAATAATTCTCTGATATAATATCTACTTGAAAACGCATCAAAAAAATTCAAAATTTCAGAAATTTTCATCATTTAATTTTCATATTTACGACGGTCATTTTAAGGCATTTAGGCAACATTAGTATTGTAATTAACAAAAGAGTACAAAAGAGGGATTTAATTAAAAATCATTGAAAACTAATATTAATATTGCGATAAATAAGAACTAGAAGCCAGGGCAGATTATAGATACATTTAATATTTGAAAAAAAAGGCATCTAAAACTTAAAAAGCTCAAAAAAGAATCCTAAACACCATCTGATAAGCATAAATATTTATGACAAATCTCTCCGATTATTTCACATTATATTGGTCGGCTATGTTAGGGTAGGGTATTCAAAATACTTTCAAAAGCTCTTAACATCCTTCTTATATTTTCTGATATTTTATTTTATATTTTTATCTCGGACTATGAAGAACATTTCTTACGATATTACAAGCAAAGCTATTAAGCTCATTGCAATAAAGTCTTTACTTACCTACACTACTTTTCGAAAAAGTTTCTTTACATGAATGAATTATTTATTTATTTTTTTTTTATCGTAAGGAAGGATGTTAACAAAGAAACCAAACGTATAGATATTCAAAAAAAAAAAAAAAAAAAGTTTACAAACCTTTTCGAAACAGAAAGTTGGTTGATTCTTGGAGAAAACCTTGTTAGTAACATATATATAAGAAGGAAGTTTATAGATATTGTGTACTTACAAACATATAGTAAAGTAAACATTTTATTAAATATTTTATGTAAAATATAAAGTAAAATTTTTCAAATAATAATTTCAATATTTTACGATTTAATATATAAAAAAAAAAAAAAAATGTTATTTATTTAATTGCTTTTGTTTTTTGCCTTTAATGCACACGTACGCCCACACACATTCGCATACCTCAGAAAAGCACATGCATACACAGCAAAAAAATATTCAAACAAAAGTTAATCAACAAATAGATCTTTTAGAAAATAATAATAATAAAATAATAAAAGACTAAAAAAAAAGCACTTTAAATACATTTAAATCTATTTTTTTTCACATCTAATATATAACCGTTCTTTTTTTTTTTTTAATTAACTTTAAAGTACGAGTTACTCTAATATTTTATTTATGTACTTTTTCTCTTTAAAAAAAAAAAAAAATAAATTTTATAAATTTAATTTTGAAATATGAAAACAAACCAACATGCGCTATATTTATATATACACAACAATACATTAAAAATAAACAATTGAAAGCGATAATATTTGTCTATGCATCTCATGTCATCTTCCGTTTCCGCTGTGCTTTTATTAGGGATTTATTTTTTTGTATCCGGTTGTTTATTCAATGTTTTGGTTTTTTTTTTGTTTTTTTTTTTTTTTTTTTTTTTTTTTTTTTTTTTTTTTTTTTTTTTTTTTTTTTGTTTAATACAAGTTTAGTACCTAGATTAGGAAATGAAACAAACAAAAAAAAAAATAAAAAAAGTTTTTCGATTCCTGACATTAATTTTGTATATAAATGTAAATACATATGTGTAAATACCTACTTACCTACTACAACAGAGCACTTACAAAGTGCATATTTATACACATTTAGCACATGTTTAGTTGGTATTGAGAAGAAGAAAAAAATATATGAATTTTTTGTTAGCACATGCACCTCAATATATAAAATACTTCTGTTGAGCAAAGAAACTGTTTAGTTATACGTTATCATGCTGTGTATGCAAATGTTTAAACTTTAAAGCCATAATAATAAACATAGAAGTGTTTTGATTTTGTGAAGCATAATACACATGTACACAAATTGCAGAAGAATACGATACGATATCTATTCAAAAATGTATACATAGTTTTGGGTAACATAAATGTCTCTTGGTATGTGTGTGAGTGGTTTTTGCTATAATTATAAAGCAAAGCAATTAAACTTAACAAACTTTTGAACTTATTGTTAGTATGAATGTGTTTTACGATAAGTAATTATTAATTGGGAGTAAAATCAAATTGTACTTTGATATACTAAGCGTTACTAACCACTTGACGCGTAAAGACATGTAAGCATTTGTCGTTTATCTACATCTAAATCTCTACACTTATATGTGATAATATTTTAATTAAACCTTTACCAAGGAAAGTAAACAAAGTCTACAAATAAATAAAAACAGAAAGCAATGTGAGTTTGGGTTGCTTTCACTATTGATTTCAGAAGGAGAGCAGTAAAGCACTAACCAAACACTCTATGTGTGCAAATCATTCTAGTCTGAATATTTGTGGTTACAGCAAATTAGAACTAAATTCTAAAGTATAATTATAAAAAAAAAAAAAAAGTATTTACCGACTGAAAAAATATTCAATTTATTTAGTTTATTCAATTCATTCACTAAATACAACACATTGAAGAGAAAAAGATTTACAAAGAAAACAATGTTTTCGAATTCGTTTGGTGAACACATTTACTTTTGAAATTTTAGAAACAGCATTTGCTTATTTATACAACCCAATGGAATGAATGAATACTGTATCGAAAGCAGTTAGTCGTTGATGTTTTAGTGTGTGTTTTGGATTTGACCTTTTTTTATCATTGTGGACATTCTTTAACATATTGGAAAATTGCTCTTGTTACTTGCGGCCATTTAATAATGTCTTCTTATTTTGATCAGGGAACCATGTGTAATCCATGTGTCCCGGCCTATCACTTACTTTTCAAGAGAATTCGGGAAAAACTGCATATTTTGATAAAAATATCTTATTAGTACTCTACACTTATCTTAAGGCTTTACTGTGTGCGGCACAATCTTAGGATCTTATGTGTGGGGCACCATTACACTTAAGGTCACAAACACACTGACGGTCTTAGCTGTGCGGTACAATCACACTTTAGATTTTAATTGTGCAGTTCTTAAGTTTGCGACACAATTACACTTAAAGTCTTGATTGTGCGACACAATTACACTTAAGGTCTTAAATGTGCGACACAATTAAACTCAAGGTCTTAAACGGGCGACATAATTACACTTAAGGTCTTAAGTGTGCGACACAATTAAACTCAAGGTCTTAAATGGGCGACATAATTACACTTAAGGTCTTAAGTATGCGACATAATTACACAGAAGGTCTTAAATGTGCGACACAATTACACTTAAAGTCTTAAGTGTGCGACATAATTATACTTAAAGTCTTAAGTGTGCGACACAATTACACTTAAAGTCTTATGAGTACAACACAATTACACTTAAGGTCTTAAGTGTGTGGATCAATCACGCTTAACGTGTGAAGTCTGCGGCATAATTCCATTTAGGGTCTTAGGTGTGCGGCCGAAAGTAAACGTAATTAAAACATACTTCCGATTGCAATTTTGATCAAATCTATTTTCCAACATATTTCTTGGGCCTTGTCATTTTTGTAAAATAATTCATTCTAGAGTGCTATATATCTATCTGCAGCTGTAAATGTGCATATGAACTATATCATAGAATACTAAATAAGACGGTCAAGTTCTTTTATGTAGAATACATTAAAATGCTAAACAAATATTAGAACAAGCAAGAAACTTATATTCGGTTGTGCCGAATCTTTTATATCCACCACCTTTATCTTAAGAAAAGGGGACAATAGTAAATTTTAAAAGGTGGGCGTGGGCAATTTTTTTTTTTCTTATGGCATATTACAAGAATATATGTACTTTGTGGGATCTCCGAAGTTTCCTTTTTTTTTACCTACAAAAAAAAATCGAAAATTTAAAGAGAAGTACAAGAAATTGTTATCCACTACTTCTCCCACCTTCTATGCGAGAAAGACAAGCAGTATTTTGAAGCGATCGACGAAATTGCCGATTGTAATAGATATCCGTTGCAAAAATGTAGGCCTGCTCGAACAGACAAAAAATCATCAATTGTAACGAATGTCAATAAAAAGACGCAATGCTCTGATAACACTCAGAAGGGCAGCGCGAGTTTTGCTGTACGGGGACGAATTTCATGATACAAAGACTCACGATATCATGACTTTTTATACATCGCGCTCGGGTTGCATCTCAAATGTAGCATTTTTTGCTTCTACTGTTGTCTAGTAATGGTTAAAGAAACAAATTATAATACACTACACTCAGCTATCCTCCACAACTAAAAGTGGTCACCATGAATGTTCGGATTTGCAATCAATGATTAACGGTTGACCTAATCCATATCATACTCATTTGGTCTTTGCAATACACACGAAACGATTCAGAAACACTATCCTTCGAATTAAGCAGAAAAATTATATTTTCCGGCAAACGGCATTTTTTTAATAACAAACTTGACATTTTTGGTTGTTACAAAAACTAGTTTTGCGTCGCATTGTATGTTGACATTATGACTGATTATTGTTTTTTAACAGATGTCCAAGCTACAAAAACAGAACTTCAGACATGCATGACTATTACATGCATTGTTAGCGTCAGCTGCATGTGAAAACCGGATATTTAGTTAAGCAGAATAATTGGACGCGATTGTCTCCAAATTATATATAATATATAATATATATTATTATATATATAGATATTATTATATATAGATATTATTATATATATATATATATATATATGTTATATATAATATATATATATATATATATATAGAATATAATTATATATATATATATATATATAATATAAAAAAAAAATTGATAAATAAATTTCCATTGAAATAAATAAATAGTCAAAGTATTAACATTGACTGAACGTGATCTTCTATTTCTCCAACTAATAAATGCAAGAAACTAATCTCAAATCGTGGTCCGTCTCGGCTTGCCGATTATATCTGAACATACTAAGAATATAAATTCTAAGTTCCGACCTTCTATCTTAATTTTTTTGTCAGCTTAAAATAAAGCGAATTATAAGAAAATATCTTCAGAACTTCTGCTTAACCATGAACACAGACTTACGTTTGTATTTGCATTTTATATACCACTGTGACCCACTGAAGATACTTTTCTGATATATAATAAAGCTGATTCTTGTGGTGGTGATGGATATAAAAAATGTAAATTTTTTACTAGAAAAAAAGGTTTCAATAACACGTAGCAATGAATTAAAATGTAATGAAAACTCATTTACATGAGTAGGCTACTGCTGTATTTTATACTTAGTGCTCAGAGATTGTTAAGTGTTAATTGCAAAGAAAAAAAAAAGAAGAAAAACTGACACTTTCACTAATTGTCTAATTCATATTCATTTATGGCGACACTTATTTTTATATTTATATATTTATATACACATCATTTTCATTTATTTTAATATGTAAAAATAAATAAAAAAAAAAAAAGCCGGCAAACTAGTCGCAGTCGTTATCTGTCTTGAATACGGCTAAATTTTATGCGAGAAAAGAACGACAAACAAAACATTGACACAAGTGTTCTTGTCATTATCCCTATTACACTTAAATGAAACATTAACAAACAAAAATTGTGACATTCGTACAAATAAGAAGCGAAAAATTTATTAAAAAAAACAAAAAAACAAAAAAAAACACACCAACAGACATCATTGTTTTCATTGTTCATTTTCCGACTGACGTCATTCATTCAAACGTACGCCATATGTTGGGATCTAGATATATATATATATATATATATATATATATATATATATATATATGTATATATATATATATATATATTTTGGATAAAGTGTTAAAAATTTAAAATGGAAAAATAAAAAACGAAAATATCTATGGATACAACGGAGAGTATTTAGTTTGTTGTTGTTGTTCTTTCAAAATGCCAAACGGCTAAATGCTAATGTAGAAATTGTAGTAAGAGTTAATTCCCCCCCGAACCGCCACGTTGTTAAAGTATTTGCGTTATTTCTAGCTAAAAAAAAAAAAATAAAAAATTAAAAAAAAAAAAAATTAAAAATATAAAAACTATATCGAAATTTAATTACAGACTACGATTTTTTTGTTGTTATTGCTTGTGAATTATTGCAGACCAAATATCAAATATCAATATTCGGCTTTAGATAGCGGCAACGGTATTGTGGAACGTTCACCTAGGGAACGAGCACAACGTGAACGGGCTCTCAATGCCACCCAAGAATGGATACAAAATTCAAATGGACGTTATGAAGTGTTAGCACATTTAGATGAAATTGGTTCAAGGCATGGGAAACATTGGTTCTTAGTAACAGATGCTACGGTAATGAATGAAATGATTGCGAATGAATGCGAAGACTTAGAAAAATAAATATATTTTTATATATATATATTTTTCATATAATATTTCTTTAGGTTCGTACGGATCGTTTGTTAACTTTATTATCTCTGCCTCCTGATTGTGTGGCCTTTGAAGATTTACCGCCCTCAGAGAATCCGCGTGGTATGCTTATGGAACTATTGGGTTCCCTACATCATCCATATATTTATCCAGTATTGGATTTAGGATTTTTGCACACATCTTCGGGTAATTATGCCTGCTTGGTGACTCCTTTTAATTCGCGAGGTAGCCTGAAAGATTTAATATTCAAGGTAAGATTTCTAAAAAGGATACAACACAAAAAACTCCAAAGTGTATAATCGAACATATATATAACTTTTAATATTAGTCTACCTTCAGGGGTCTTTATTGTGTGCTGTATGCATAAATTATTGCTTATTCATGTGAATTTAAATGCTTTTATGTTTGTTATTATTGTGTATACGCGGTCTCCTTTTTTTTCTCTCATTTGATTTTAAAAAAAACATTTTTTTTTTTTTTTTTTTTTTTTTTTTAGTAAAAATTTATAGAAAAAACACTTAACTTTAATTTATTTGTATTCTTTTCACATTTAGGCCCAATGGAATGAACCATGGTCACGCAAATACACACGGAAACCGAACGGTTTGCCAGTCACGCAAGTTCAACGTTTAGGGCGACAGATTTTAGAAGCATTATTGTTCCTAAAAGAACGAGGTTTTCCATTGCATGGCCATTTGCATAGCGGAAATGTGATTTTACAAAACGGTGCAGCCAGGTAAAAATTCACTCATTTCATATTTAAATTAAACTTTAACTTTTTTTTTATTTATGGTTCTGGATAATGAAATCTTTTGAATATTGTTGTTGTTGTTGCTGTTGTGTGTGCCAATGAACAAAATGCAAAAGAAAAAAAAAATCAAGTTTTACTTGAAAAAGAATGTCAATGTATAGCATGTACATATACATATAATACATTGCACACACACACACACACACACACCTACTTGTACGTACGCCTGCTATTTACGAATATGACGTACAGAAAAACGAACTTACGCATCAACCAGCAAACATACACGTAGTTGTCAATTCAGAATTTTTGCATTTTTTTCTTCCTTTTTATAGCACAAATTGAGGAAAATGTAGAAAACATCAGAAATTAAAAGATGAGGAAATATGGTTTACAAGTTCTTAGAGAATAGTTTTCTCTTTAAATGCTTTTTTATTTCCAAACAATCATCGAAGAATGGAGGAATATTCATTTTGTCATTTTGTTTGTAACTATCAAAAGGAAACTTCGGAGACCCTACAAAGTAAATATATTCTTGATCAACATCAAATTTAGAAACGATTTAAGCATGTCCATCTGTCTGTCAACCGTAAACATTCTCCTGGTCGCCAAAATGAAGATATCGGCTTCGAATTTGGCGGAAACATTCGAAGTTCTTTCATTGCCACGCCCACCTATGACAATTTAATTTTTCATCCTTTTTTAATATTCGGTTCAGCCAAATATAAGTTTTTTGTTTTTTTTTTTTTCTTACAACAGAGATGTTCTCAGTTTACTTGGATTGTCAAAGACCTTTTAGTCGTCCTATTATAGTTGTCTTACATCGATTTTTATTCTGTGGGCGTGTATTTGGACCGGATTGGTTCATTTTCAATACCATACAAGAATTTCCAAACCGCCAAATTTTAAGCCGATATCTACATGTTTATTACAGACTTTGGATAGACGGAAAGACGGACATGCCTAAATCGGTCCGAAATTTAATGCCAATCAAGACAACGATTCGACGTTAAGCTTGCGTGGAGACTAGAAGTAAAATAGTGTACCATTTTCCTAGAATTTTTTTAACTGAGCTGAATAAATGTTCTTCTAATTTTTTTATCGTACTGTTGAGAATGGATTAAGCCCTTAGAAGAACTTATGATAGCCCTACTCTTTATGGTGCTAATTTATTTAGAAAATGATTTTGAAGCGGCTGCTTGCCGGAATGTTTGTCTTTCTGGTGTCTTCCCATGCATTCTTCTGTGTAACATTCCTGTTCCGGTTCCTGTTCTTAAGAAGTAACGAAGACTTTCCAAGACTTGAGCCAATGGCTGATCAGACCATTTATCAGAGCATTTTCCATTTAAAGCCACCTATATATTGATATTTTATTCTATAAAAAACATCTTAAATTTCGAATATTTTTCGACGAAAATCGATTTAAATTACTATTCTGTTATACTAAATAAAAATGCAAACTTTGAATGGAATGGAACTATTTTTTAAATCCCTTTTCATATATAAGTCTTTACATGGCAACAAGATTTGATTTTTAGTATGAAAAATGAAAATTAATACAAAATATTCGTTTAATATATAAATCTAATTTTATTTAATTTTTATTAAACTAAAAAATTTGGACTACATAAGAGCATTTTCCGAAAACCTCTCAATATTAAAATTCTTATACGGGGCAACAAAGTATAACTTTTGATATTATTATGTGATGAAAACGAGTTTGAACAATCTTGTATTAGATGAAATGTAGTGTAGAATATCCAATAAGCGGCTCTGCTTGAAAAAAAAAATCATTTTTATTTGTTTGTTATTTTGTAAAATTGTTGCTTAGTTATGCCTGAACTAGTTAAATGCACAATAACGGAATATTATAAAAAAATCCATCGTAGCGTAAAAGAGGTTAAATGTTCTCTTCACCGGAAGTACACACTAACGTGGTTATTTTACTTGTCACATACAGGAACATTTTTTTCCTTCAAACTAAAATATGAAGTAGTTTCTCATAAAGCTTTTAATTTGAGTTTCTCAGAGTCAGAGTCAGAGTACAATTAACTTATGAATTATTCTATCTTTTGAATTTTTTTGTAAAAATTTGCTATCGATCAGATCGAACTTGTGTTCGCTGACTTTAGTGTAGCCTGGTAAAGATTAATATAAAACTGACGTTGAATAGAGAATGAAAAGAGAAGCGAAGAAAGTATTTCGCTTGTGCGCCAGGAAATCAGTAGTACATTTATCATTAATAATTTCTTAAGAAGTAAGAAGGATTCGAAATTCATGCAAAGATTCAAAGCAAACTGAAAAATGAGAATGAAAATGAAATGAGATCCGCGGACAAAACCAGTATATTTGTAAGCGATATTCAAGCATTGCTTGAATATTAATAAATGTAATATCTAGGCAAACGATAACTCCCAGATATTTGGTTTGATTTTTCAGTAAAATTGTAAAAGCACATGAGATCCCTACGATTTGCTTAACTATGTACTGCAGCACTTAAGTTGTATGCTGGTGTATGCAACATTCAAAATGTGTTGATGTAGTCTCAACTTTTATTATATCAATCCAAGCTTTCTGCACATCTTTCTGTCCATCTGATATCTGCCCCTAGATGTTTGCGTTTATAAACTGCAAGTCCTAATTTCCGAGATATTATGATCAAATTTTCTATCATAATCTTTGCCTATTGATGGAATGAATTGAACCCAGCCCTAAGTACGGCCACTCCCCTTATAATACTTCTTGCTTTAAAACTCGTTAAAAAATCATTGAAAAAGGACGTTTTAGCACACTAAACGAATCTAGAAAGTTTGAATGAAACGCTAAGAATTTTTGAACCTTTACCTACTTGAATGTTCTTACAACAAACAACTCTTTATGGGGAAAAATGATTTCATTTTTAGTGCAATAAAAATTGGTTTAGAACAATCATTTTACATAAAAATTTACGGTACATAGTTTAGACAACATGGGGTTATTTTTCGTACCGCTCTTCATAGAAGGATTCTAACGAGAAGTAAGACGTTCTATGCTGAAAGGCTGACAAAGAATCCCCACGAAATCTAACAGGTAATAGGATTAATGAAACTGCGTCGGGAAGTCCAGCAGCAACGGATATGAACAGGTAACGCTGATAGCAACCCGGCGTTTACGACGTCCATAACGTTTAATGAAACTACGCCGGGAAATTCAGCAGAAATAAAATTATCAGGCATGGGACGTGTATGGGACGTGGCATTTATGGTGTTCATAAGGTTTAATGAAACTACGCCGGGAAAATCCAGTAACAAACTATCAGTAGGCATAGTAGAGTGAGACGGGCAACGTTTGTGATATTCGTAAGGTTTATAAGCGAAGCATTTCGCTTAAGAGAAGTCAGTCGCAAGAAGCCAGTGGCAAGAGGTCAGTGGCAACAAGCACCCGGAAGAAGTTAGTCGTGATAAAGAGGAAGAGGTCATTCGTAATATAAATAAGCAGTCGGAAGAAGTCATAATATATAAGTACTCGGAAATCATAATAAACACTCGGAAATCGTAATAAGCACTCGGAAATCGTAGTAAGCACTCGGAAGTCAGCCCTAACATAGAATCGTAAAAAGTCAATCGTAATGTACAGTCATAATAGTCAGTTGTAATAGAGACTTGTATACCGATAGTAGTCTATCGATAGCTCTATACCGATAGTTATGCATTGAGAATTGTACTTCGAGAGTAAAATAATAAAATTCGAGGGAAATAAGCATTAGAAAGATAAGTTCTTTAAATAATTTCAAAAAACCATTGAGATTGTAAATAAAAAATCTACGCTTTTCGTGATCAAGCGAGACGAACTTTTTCTAAAGAAAAAATGCAAAAATCAATTTTGTAAGAATATGTTCATATCAAAACACAAAATAGGATCTCTTTTTTTTTAGGAATAACTAGAAATGTACAACAGGGAATATATATAGAGTATGTACCTAAATACATACATACATACACTTATTTTCAAGTTGACTTGGTCGTAATCCTCCCCTCTCCCTCCTTTTATTCTATTATTGGAACTCTCAAGACCGGAAAAATAAGATTAAAGTAAAATCTTAAACCGATTTAATTTCCAACAACAAGTTTGTTTTATTTGCTATAAGAACTCAAAAAAAAAAAACAAAAAGATTTCAAAATTCATTTGTTACTACAACACTGTATCTTTATTCCTAGAAACATGAAATATGATATTTCAACGATTTCATGAAAGAAAAGTAAAAAAAAAAACATCACTTGAGAGTTTTTCTTGACATCAATAAATAAAAAGTGTAAACAGAGAGTTAGAGCTTGTTTGTAGCTTAGATTGCAGCGGAAACTTTTAGTGAAAATAAATTATAAATCCTTATAGCTTATTAGACGTAACAAAACAAAGAGAAAGTGTTATGGGAGCAAATAATGTGTGAGACTCAACAAGTGAATAATAATTATTTGTAATTTATATTCAATTTATTTGAAGTCACAAATAAAGGATCGCAACAAACAAAAAACGTTTCGTCCTTATGGTAACGTTTCACTGATATCCCTTTTCTTTTTTTTTTTTTTGTATCAGGTATTCTTTACTTTTTCCTTTTTCCTCAAAGCTTTCTGCTTAAACTAATTGGAGCAAATTTATTTACTTTATATGCGACCGTTTTGTAAAACAACAACAACATTTTAGTGAAAAAGCTTATCTCGTAAAAGTGTATGAAAGATATAATAATAAAAAAAAAAGTGAAATAATTATCTTGAACACTTCATCCTTCATTTCATTTTTTTTTCATCACTTAATACTACTTGTCTCAACAATGTTCCGCAAAAAAAAAGATGTAAAAATGTAATTTTATTCAATTACAACGTGAAACTATTTCTCGGTTTAACTGAAGATGTAAGTACAAAGTAATGAAGCAATAAAGCGAAGAAGAAGAAAGATTTGTTCTTTAGAACACAATTTCTTTTTTATATCTATTTTCATACTTTGTAGCACAGTCATAAGTATACATTACATATACTAGAACATATATAGGATGTTTTCGTCTGTTAATGGTTCTAATTTTACACAAGAAAAATTATTTACGACGGTAACGCCAAAGTTAATAAAATAAAGTAGAAAAATTATATTTCAGTCGCCATTCATCCGTTTAATGTAAGCATTCAATCTATTGTGAAAAACGACGTCCTGTAAAAAGTACATTTTTTTTTTGTTTTCCTTCGAATATCATCTCTGCTGATTAAACTCTAAACTTCTACTTTATGAACCTGTTAAAAAGTAACTTTCGCGTATTTGGGGAACAATATTCCGCAATTACTGTTTACTCTGCGAACTGCAAAGAAGGTGTTTACAAACCAAATATATTTTTTTTTTTCTGAAAAAAAATATTTTTCTTTTTTGAAAAAAAATTTTTTTCTATTTTTTTTTTTTGAAAAAAAATTTTTTTTTTAAATATTTTCTTTTTTTTTGAAAAAAAATTTTTTTTTTTCTTTAAAAAATATATTTTTATTTATTATATATTTATTTTATTATTTATAATTTATTATTTATTATTTGCTACTTATTATTTAATATTTATTATTTATTACTTATAATTTATTATTTATTACTTATTATTATTTTAATATTTTTTTTTTTTTTTAAATATATTTTTATTTATTATATATTTATTTTTATTTGTGATTTATTGTTTATTATTTATTACTTATTATTATTTTTAATTTGTTTTTTTTTTTTGGCAAAAAAAAATATTTTTTTGTTTTGGGAAATAGTGACTAAAAAGCCTTTACTCTAAATAATGAGCATTACTGAAATATGGTAACCGGCAAGAGAAGGAAAGTCACGAGGGATACTTTTACTGTTAATGGACCAGCAAGAAGCTACAACTAAGAAAAATGGAAAAAAGTTTCCTATTCAAAATATCCCCGACAATAGACAACAGAAAAGTTGAGTAATTTGCGAGTGCCGTACATTTAAACATAAGTGAACAAAAAATATCAAACTATTTGAAGGCAGCCGCCTCCGAAATAAAAATAATTATGTGCTATAAGAACTTATTCAAGTGTATCTCTTTCCACAAATCTTAACTTATACGCAAGAAACTCGAACTATCTTTAGGGAGGCTAATGAAGGGGATATGAAAAGTTGCTTACGACAGCATTGTTTGTACGAGAAAGCTTTTATTCTAAATGAGGAAAATATTCGAAATAAACGCTTGTGACGGAACTCGAAACACATTCTGCATTGTTAACTATCGTCGCTTGCGGTTTGCACCTTGGCACCTTTCAGTAATGACATTCTCTTTCGAAGTTCAAAAGAGACGATCGAAAGTTGTAAATAAAATAATAGCAGCGGATAGCTTCTTTATGTCTTCTTCCTTTCAACAGTTAACAGTACTTGGCTGAAAGGCTTTGCTAATCGGATCGTTTTCCCTGTCTTCTCTACTCTGCAGAACACATTTTTTCTAGACTTAGCTTGATTTCCCAAAAGATATTTTGAACTAAAACTAAAAAACGATATAGAAGAAGACTTGCGCCGTTGATAAATCGTAGCAAACTTTTAAGCATTACTTTCAAATATCAACAGCCTCATTTCTAAACTTGGATTGTCAAAGACCTTTTAGTTGTCCTATTATAATTGATTTGCACGGATTTTTTTTTGCAATTTTAGATTGTCTGGTTTGGAGAATGGTTTACTGGGACTTAGTTCACGAATCAATGCTATTATGTGGTCACGTTCAGTAGCCGATATTGAAAATGTCGATATTATCTGTTTTGGTCATTTACTTTATGAAATGTGTATGGGCCAAGAGATGACCACGCCAAAACCGTCCATGAGAGTACTAGAAATGGAAATGGAACATTATCCACAAGTATGTAAAATATGATAGAGAAAGAATAAACAGATCGATAAAAATTAATAAAAATAAATAAAAATAAATTAAATTAATTTAAAAAATTAATTAAAAATAAACAAATTAAAAATATAAATATTAATTTTAGATTTTAGATGTTCTGGGTTTAATATTTGAACCGCCGAATGGAGTATGTCCAACGGTGGAGGATTTAGTATTATGTGATTTATTTAGATCTATCGATCTAAGAGAGTTACGTGGTCCCTGCTTTAATGTAAGTAAAAATTTTTCTTATTTAATTGACAAAATTCAAATTTTTTTTCTTCTTAATATTAATTTATTATGAAAAGACAATCAAACCGAGCCTTAGTCGTTCTACCTTGAATTTATTACAAGCGGTAAAAAAACGACAATGTGCATCTTTGGGTAATTCATTGAGCGAGACAAGTTCACCTTGCACACCGCCCTCGACACCTAGAGATCACAGACCTGGGTAAGTAGAAAAGTTTTCTCTTTTTATTTTCTTTAGTTTCTTAATTTCTTTTTGAATACATACGAAAAAAAAAAAAATAAATAAATAAATAAATAATTAAATAAATAAATGTACAAAAAGCTGTTAAAAATTACTACCATCATATCTTCATAAATACAAGAAAAACCTCTGTGTTATACTTAATCATACTAAAAAATGTGCTTTCATGTTACAATCTTTTATAATACTTAGCCTTTTTTTTTTGTTAAATGTGTACTGTGCGCATACTGGACAGCTGGCCCATCATCATTCTATATATTATTGTCATTTTAGTTATACATATTAGCATACTATTCGACATCGCGATATACATACATATCATTGAAAGTTTTGTTCTTTATGAAATCAGTGATCAAATATTCGTCCTCAATATGTTATTTTTTTTCAATGTAGCATGTTCTCGTTTTTTATTACATTTTCTTTTCGATCACTTTCTCTTATATAACTTTCTTATTCTCTCTTTTAACTATTTATTTATATTTATAGTAATAATTTTTGTTATGGTTTTTTGAGAGCGAAAAAGTTTTTTGTACATTTTTTAAATATCAAATATATCTGCCATTTTTGTTGTCAATTTTTTTTCTATTGTAACAAGTTTTGGTCAATTCGTTTTGAACAAAAAGAGTATCGATCGGGAGTTCAAAAATGTTATAGATCGGAAACATAAAGCATTCAATTCAATAGATGTGATGCTTCTTATTACTATGACAGACATTTGAATTGTAGTTGACTGGCTTATTGTGCCGTCTGATTTCATTTATATATCGAAGTTTCACAATTTGTTTGAAAAATGATCGACATGTTTTTGAGCGAGAACGAACCCCTTTAACTTCTATAACGCTGCCAAAAATTGACTAAAATTAGGCTAAGAATTACATATTAAATAGCACCTACTCGCGAAGCTTTATCTTATCTTATCTGACAATTATTGAATTTCAATTCTTGGCTTCAAGCACAAAATGAATTTACATCTTTAATAATTATTTTGTTAACAACAAATCTATTGCGTGCCACTACAATATTCTCTTGCTATACTTTATTTCTTTAACTCTTATAGCCCACGATCTTACATCTATATTTAATAGGAACAGTTATGACACAAAAAGTTTTCTTATATTTTTGTTTTTTTTTAAGTGGCAGATATATAAAATTCGATCTCAAACGAATATATTTGCTTTCCTACTTGATTGTTATGGATTTTAAACCTAATTTTTTTTTTTTTTTTTTTCTTAAACAATTTAATTTTTTTTAATGTGTTTTTTCCGTATATTTGTTTCCATTTTCTATTTGAATATAAAAATCCAAATAATCAATAAAACAATACATCAGAGTTATATCGACGCCCTATGAAGTCTTTCGTATGTACTAATAAGATATTCTATGAAATTGGTACAAATATTAAACAACAACTAACACAATACGAAGAACTATAAACGAATAATAATTTTGTTTAAATTAAGCAAAAATAAAATGTAATTAAAGAAATTGAAAGATTTACTTAAGACAATGTATGGTAAGTTTTTGTTTTTTTTTTTTAAATATTTTTTATTTTTTTTTTTTTTCTTTTTCTGCTTTGTGAATCTTCTTCTCTACTCTATGGCTATATATGCTCCTTCACAATCTTTTTGGCTTTCCTTATCATAAATACGGTTTCTTAATCTTGTATCTCTCACTTTTAGAAATATTTTTATTGATTATAAAATCCTTTATATCAACCCGCAAGTTTTTTGATTCACTTAGATATTAAAGAAATTAATAATTTATACCAAACCACCAGCATAACCATCTATCCGCTCGTTTGCAAGTTCAGTTCTTTCATTAAAAACATAGTTTTATGTGTTTGAGCTCTTTATTTGGAAAATTGCTTAAGTCCATTAATTTTAAATTCGACATATATATATTAATTTGTATATAATTTATGTATTATATTATGTAATGAGACAAAGTAACAAAACTAATTGGTTAGGATTGGAAATTACACCAAACGTCGAAGAGAATCGGGATAAACTAAATTATTTTCGTCCGTTTGTAACTTACAGGCATATATTTCTGAAATATTCTACAGACGATGTGTATTTTGAGTCGTTTTGTAGATATTTTTCGTCTCAACTGTCGGTCTGTTTTTGGTCCCCGGGAACAGTCGCAGTCACAAAGCTAACTGTAAAAAGTTGAAACTTGATATCATAATACTCTTTAGAGCTAAGATAAAATAAAAGGTATCAATAAAAAAATGGATCCAATCGGCCAAACGACAGGCCCACATTTAATTAAAATAATAATATACAATATATAATATATATAATAAATATTTATATTATTCTTTTAAGATTAGTATCAAAGATCCTCTATATTAACTAACTATAACTTTTTTCATCTTTACACTGTTCCTTCGGGTCATTGATATTTTAGATGATTTTCAAACTTTGTCTATCATTGATGAAAATCGTCGTAACCAATGATTATTTTCGAGGTTCAAAGTGGGTCCTAGCATTGCTTGACATGAACTTCATAATAAATGAAAATGAAAATCATTTCATTTATGGTACCAAGGTACCGTCATTTGCTCACGCACTTTGATCACCAAAAAAGAAAGTACATTGACTTGCTTGCACATTTTTGCTGAATTATATTTCAAAAAAGCTCGTAAAAAATGATCACACAAAACTATTCGTTTAATCTAATCCAATCCAATCGTTTGCTTAAAACACAATTTTCAACTCAATGAAAGCAGAACAAATAACGCTGATGGGACGAAACTTTCTAAGAGAAAAACAGTTAGAATATTTAAAAAAATTTTAAATTTTTACGATTGAAACGAGATGTAGTCCCAAATCGATTAACACTTACATTTGAAGCAATCCATGTTTATATATCCTAAGTCGAGCTAATTTTCTTTTTAAGCTTTCAGTACAAGCTTCTCGGTACAAGTTGGATGGTCATCATGTAACTTGCGTAGGTTTTACAAATTAAAACTTTCCTTATGAAATGTGATTCGCGGTAGACGGTTTCATTAGCATCAAATAATAGTATCGCTAACTTTCCAAGAGAATACTGGAAATTTTCCAATATAATGGGAAAGAATTGTAAAAAATGAGAGATAAGAGCAACAAATATTAAGCATGCAAAATGAAATGAAAATAGAATTTTACAAAATTTTGATTTGTAAATTTCCACTTAAATAAATTTCTTATTTTTTATACACAAATATATGTTATTTCTTATAAAGAAAAATATAAAAACTTATGCATAATAATTTCAAAAAATTTTAATTACAAAAGTTGATGAATATATTTAGATTTGGTTATGTTTCTCTTCTTACAAATGCAACTCTGAAAGAGATTAGAGACGCCTACTTAGGGTGTCGGCGGATATGACGTAACAAGAGAACGCAAAAAGTGACTATCGTCAGTTAAATTTGCTTACATGATACCAAAGTATCGGTTTCTATACGACATCGCCTGAAAAACCGACATCGAAAACGTTACATGATGACCACCCAGGTCTGTTAGCGAGGGTGTCTGAGATGTGAAAATATTGTATTTGGAAAGAGAATTCAATTTTTCAAAATACTCAGAACTTTTTCAATTACATTTATTCCCTGGCTTAATCTAAGGGCCCACTAAGTAAAAGCCGACAGAACTTGCTTAAATCTTAATTTATGTAAAATAAATTTGTGCCGGAAACAAATTATCCTCTTTATCTTTATTTTAAATTGGAAAATTCGGTTTGATTTATTTTTTGTTTTTTTTTTTTTTAAATGGACTTAAGCTACTTTAAAAAAAAAAGAAAAAAAATTCATATATACTTAGCTAATGTAATAGGTAAGCATGAGACTAAATACCCAACCGTTTGTAATTTGGGAAAAATCGACAAATTTTACGTTTTACTTTTTCCTTATATTGTATGTGTGTGCTGATGAATGTAAATTAATTTATGTTTTGCATGTCCCACCTAATGGTGGCTAATCTATATTACGAAGGGAGAAAGAAAAATCAAAAGAATGCTCTTCAATGTGTTTCTCCGTTCTAAGCGAATAAGGTAAAGCCAAATCGTACCAAAAATTTTATTTCTCTATGTTCGTGCCGCTATTTTTTTTTTCCTTAAACGCTAAAAGAAATATGCTCCCTGCACTAACTAACAGTATTAAAAAGTACAAAAAAAAGAAAAAGAATTTTCTATAATTGCATGTTTTTTATATGAATGAGTTCATATCAAGAAAGAAATAAATACGAAACATAATAATGCATTATATCATGCCTAACAAGCGAAGCATAGTTCAAGCTTTTCTTCGTTACTGACATCTGATGACATATCACTACCACCTCATAAACACCTTTAGACACATGCATACACATAAACATTGACATTTCTACTCTGTATTATGCATAGACATGACAAAATATGTTAAGTCAAAGTCTCTCTATCTCTCAAAGTACAAAAGAAAAAATTGTGCTCGCCACACTTGACACTCATTACTAAATAAAGTTCATATATATTTTTTTTCTCTGTTCTTTCTCTTCCAATTCCTTGCATTCATGCCTTTTTGTTGTTTTTATTTTAACTCTACTTCAATTTTATCAAACAAAAAAACAAAAAAAAAAACAATAGCATTAGCCGAACAATGGAATCTTTTGATTGCATATCAAGTGATTCAGAAGAAGGTCTACTTGATGAAATTGTCGTCGGTTGTAATTATCATCAACAACAATTGCAACGTATGCAGATCTATCAAAAACATCAACAAAGCTATCATAAACGAGCATCTAGCTCTAGCCAACATCATCATCATAGTTATCCCTACTTGGCCCAAAAATCAGGTTATGATACTATAGAATCTCCCATACACTACTGTGACAATACAACTCAGTTGGAGGATAATCATGTCTCCGTTTATCAGGAGGGTGTAGAGCTAAAAAAAGAACAAGAAACGGAAAAAGAGCAAGAACAGGAACAACCGCAACAGATTGCCGTTCAAGAACAACAGCCACAACAGGCCATGACACGTTGCAGTTCAAGTACTTCGAGTAGTCTGAATTTAAAGATGAGCGGCTCTGGTGGTGCGGCTGGCATGGCGGATAGCATATGCTCTTCGGAAAGTAGTATCACTGCCACTACAATTATCTCTCATGAAGAAACCGAAAACGTGCCACAATTACCTCTACAGCAACAACCCCAAACATCGCTACAAACAACAACACTAATCGTCGACCGAATCGAAGCAAACGAAAAGGAAAACATTAAACCCAAAGAAAATTTAATTTTGGGCGGCTTAAATTCGACCATTGCACCGTCCAGTGGTAACTCGTATCCCTCAGCTTTAACAGCAGCCGTAGTTTCTTTCAATCATCAATTAACAGCCGATATATGTAACTTTAAAAATTCGAAAAGTAGACGTTTAGAATATTCGTTAAAATGTTTAAAATATGGTCGCAGTAATCCTTCACAAGATTCTGCTTTCGGTTCCTTAACTGATAATGATTTATCTACAGGATCTTCAAGTTTTCGTCTTAGCAGCTTTCAATCAATCTCTTCGCCTATTGATGAGGGTGTCGAAGATATAATAATAGCAACAACTACAGCGGGCCACGAAACTTGTCTGGAATTGACTACCTTACCACGTGGTGGCATGGTATCTCAAGATTCGGCTATATCATCGCCTTGTCGCGAATCTTCGCCCTCTTTTTTAAATATTGAAGAAGGCTCTTGTTCGGGCGCATCTAGCTCGTCGGGCTCTGCAGGCAATATAAGACCTCAACATTTTCCAGTATCGCTATCACCTAAGATACTAGTGACTGCAACAACTAATTCTAGTAATTCCAGTTTATCCTCCAATTCTTGTGCCCCAACTACCAGTCAACAACAGCAGCAACAACAACAATTTGATCCCCCGAAAATCCTGGTAAATGATCAAAATTCTATTTATACGACTTCTCCATCCAAGCGTTCGGGAACTATAGAAGTTTTCTCTCAAAAATATCGCGTTAGCTCTTTTGAAGACATGTCACCTAACAAACGAAGTTCTAGCTCGGACAAACAACATCTCAAAAATGTCAATCGTTTAGCTTTTCGTTCACTAGAAGAAGAACGACGCATAGATAATGCATTCATGCCAATAACAGACAGAACACATTCTGATAATCGGGTTAATGTACAGAGCGAAAAGTACAAAAAACTCACTCACGCCTCATTTCGCATAAGCAAAACTTCCAGCCAGGTCATACCCCACGATATATCACCAGGTCAGGTGACTACATCATCACCGGGATCCTCTACAACTCTGGCCGGCTCTGGTATATCTCTGGAAATGCAAAGACCAGCCACAGCTTCGGGATCGTCTAATAATCGTCAAACTATATGGCGCGATAGCAAGTTCTATCGCAAAAATCGCATAGCCAAGTCCAACGACTCTCTTTTAGAGTCGTCACCAAATCATTCAGCGCGTTTATCGCCCTCTTCATTGCGCGACAATCATTATGATAGTTCGTCCTCATATTGCAGTCGTAGTCATAGTCGACAATCGTTAAATCGCGGAGGTTCTATTAATGAAATTTTGGGTTCTAATCAAACCCTAGGTCCCGAAATAACTGTTACCACCAGTTTCTGCAATAATTCGTCAGCAAACAATCGACGTTACTGCAGTTCGAAAAGTGAAGATCTCGCAGACTCTTCAGACTATTTACGTGTTATGGACACTCGCAAATCGTATTCGGAACGTCATTTAGTTACTTTAACGACACTTAAACAGACAGCCATCAATAACATTATGCCTTTGAATAGCAACGATCCATGCTATTTATCTGAAGATGAAATGAGCTTCAATGATGACAATAATGCTTGTGGGGGTCAATCAAATTTATCAGCACAAGCGCTACCATCACAGTCGTCTCAGTATCATAAACAACAACGTCACCAACGACATTATCAATTGCAACCATCCAAAACTCAATACGCTAAGTATAGTCAAGAACAGCAACAAATTGGACAACAACATATAAAGCAAACTTATAAAAAGCGACCCCACCCCAACCAGCTTAGCTGGAGTTCATGTTCGATTAATCGCTTAAAAACGACCAATATTAAGACCACCTCTTTGGCTACATTACCCTGCCAACAAAATTCAGCTAGCCCAGCTGGTTCTACTTACAATATCAACCAACAGCTACCACAATTATATAGTACTGCCGTCTCTTCATCGTCTCTTCAAAAGACGATTACATCGTCTACGCCACTCTTAATCCCAGATACCACCAGATCTCCCAAATGCTCACAGTCACGAAATGCCGTGTTCAAAACTCTAGATAATACCACAGACACCAGTACCAGTGATAATAGCAATCCGAATAGCGTTAACATAACACTTAGCGAAGACAATAGCTCCCCAGATGAATCACCATCCAGGCGTACGCTAAGTGGCATAGAATTGGCTAAAATATTTTCAATGGACGATGGAGCTGGCTGCAGTAGTTGCTGCAGTGAAGAGAAAACTCCGCTGCTGGACAGCGTCGAAATGTCCCCGATTAGTCCTACCGAACCGGACAATGAGGAAAACACTAACGAAAATGGCGAAAAGCAGGAAAAGCGTTTACAGAGAGGTGACAAAATGTGATATAATAAATTTTTGCAATGAATGAAAAAAAATTGGGGAAAAATATTTACTTAAACAAAATTAGAAAATAAAAAAAAAAAATAATAACCACACGGGCTATGAGAGATAGTCTTAACACATTAAAAAAAAATATATAAATCCAAAAATTTCTGTAGTTAGAGAAAAATTTCTAGATGTGTTACTAATGCTTACATAGGGAAGTAGTGAACGAGTATAATGAACATATGAAATATATAAATGTGTGACGTATGGAGAAAAAATTTAAAAACCGAGTTTTTATTCTCTTCTTCGCCAGAGGAAGAAAAAATATATATTATCATAAATAGAAAATAAAATGACCCGAATAGGCACCAATAATGAATTTTATCGCAGGCATACTTCATAATTCTTTCTTACAATTTACTTCTACCATAGGCTTTGAAGTTTCAGATGTTCAGATGTTTAGATGTTTAGATTTCAGATTTCATTATTTCCTCGCATTGCATTGTCCCATTAGTAAACTGTCTACTGACCTTCAGTTGATCATTTACCGTATAGTAACTAAGATCGTTATATTATCGGACAATAAGGATGACGAGATGAGGCTTTACGACATACTAATCGGAAAAAGAGATGTGGCAAGGACTGGCATAGCCAACCATTAAAGAAATCAAAAGCAGTAGATTTCTAGAAGTCACTCTTGAGCCAAAACAAGTTTCCGTGTTGTTCTCTCTCGCTCTCTGTATCGATGAGTGTAGCCAAACAGGAGACTACAACTCGCGTTTCCGCGATTAATTTAGTGAACTATTTTTCTAGAGTTAATTTCTTTCAAATTTTTATTTTATTATTATTTAATTAACTTTAAATATCTTATTAACTCTGACTCTAACGTGAACGAATAGATCTTTAAAATGAGAACGGACGAAAATTAAAAACCCCTTTTACCAAAAGTTGCCCCACAGAAATAAATATTCTTGTGGATAAATCTTGGGGCTACCGTGAAATTCATTTCGGTAGTAATAAGCAAAGAATTTAGGGTTTAAAGAATATCGAGTTTACCTAATACCCAACACACATAAATCGGTCTCAAAAGTTTGAAACTGCTGCATGTGGTATATTTTCATATTATCGTTCCATTTTGATACGAATGCTTTAGAGATTGTAATTATAGCTTCTTCTCACCTATCAAACACTTTGTGAAAGAATGTAGAGCCAAGCGATTTCGGCGAGTAAATCGAACTAAAATTCGAGCATACGGCGTGAAAAGTCCATATGAAAGAAGAGAACCTCGGTAAAGAGTTCTGCTGATCGCAGAAAACTTTCATATCAGCAAAGATTGAGTAGATTGAAATAGTTTTCATTTTTAAAATCTTAATCTATTATATAGAATACTTAATATATACTTATAGGTAAGAGTGAGAGAAAATTCCTCTCAGGACCAGTATATATAGATTTTTCCGTTGTTAACGTAAAGCGATTATTGAAGACTCTAACGAATAATCAGTAAAATATCGCAACTGCGAAGTGCCAAAATCAATCTGTTCGTGACTACTATAAAATCGTTTTTAAATTTTTACTCCAATTTTCGCATTTTAACCTAATTAATGAGAAAAAAAAGAACTTTAAAAATTCTTTCTTTTTAAAAAAATTTTTGATTAATTCAATCTATGAGAAAAATTAAGCTTTCTGTGAAAAAAACAATAATTTCTTTATTTTAAAAAACCACAATTAAATGTATATTCTATACAATATATTTATTACTAACTAAATATATTTTACATTTATTATTGTGAAATGGTTTATTAATACATTTTTACAAAAACAAAAAAAAAAGCAAAAAACAAAAATGAAGTCCAAAACAAAACGAAATAAAAACAATTTTCAATGTTTTTTTTTTCTCTTTTTTTCTTTTTATATTAGACAATTAAGCAACTATATAGTAAAATATCGCACTCGAAAATCATACACCTCCATCCTTATGATTAAATGTATAAGATATAAAAAAAAAAATTGGGAAAAAAAAGTTAAAAATTTTAGCAAAACTTTCAAAATATTGCAAAACAAAAATAAAGACTTCAGCTTCGATTAAATACGAGATACGAGAAGAAAAAAACAAATTAACTACATCGGCTTAACTAGAACTAATAAAATATAGCAGAATCGATATTTAATATTATAAAATTCAAATTTCTAGATCTTAGGGAATTAATAAAATTTTAATGAATATTAAAATATATTTAACTCTTGAAGATTTTATTGTAGCAATAAATTTCCCAAAATATTTAAAAAAATATTTAAAAAAAGATAGTGAAGAATCAAATTTTAATAAATCACGTAGCAAAACTTTTTTCTTATTCTCGAAAAGCCTTAAAAATTAACTAAACTGAATCAATTCTTAAGCTTTTTTTTTAGCACATTAATTTTTAATGGGTTTCTTAGCGATACGCATAAGTTGACTTGATTTAAGAGACAAATAAGTTTAAAAACAAAAAATTATACTTCTATAGACCGTAGATTAAATCAAAATTATTACAAATGCTTAAATAATTTTAATTAATTAAGAATATAGTTCAAGAAATATTGGTTTGTAAAACTATTAAAATAGATCACATAAGATTAAAGTATCTACCATGCTAGAACTAAAGAGAAAAAAAAAGCCAGGCAACATTAGACCAAAATTGTAATATGAATAAGAATGGGATATTTCGATTTCTCGATTCCTTATCTGAACTAAACTAATGATAAGTCTTTGAAACTACATTTGATTCGGTTACTTAATGATACAGCGTGAAAGAAGTCGAATGAAGAAATGTGAAAGGAAAATTGTTTTGTAATCAAACATTTTCAAAACTTTAAAAGGAACAACGATAATTCAAAACCAAGAAAATTAGGTGACATATGAACTGAGTCGATTTTTCAGCAGTGAAACACTCAACCATGTATTTGCAACACACCTTAGGAAGCATTTAAAACTACTGAACTGAACTGGTATGCTATGCTCTTTTGAAAGAAATAGCTGATATTATATCTGATCTTATGAAGCCTCTTTACTTAATATTACATTGAAGCGCCGCATGAAGTGCCGCATTAATGTTCCTCTTGCTCCGAGCGAACAAAAATTTATTTAAGAAACTGATTTGTTGTTCAAGTCCTCTTGGCCATACACTCTGTTCGTCTCCAATCATCATGTCATGTACTTTTGAGAGAAATAGCTGATATTATATCTGATCTTATGAAGCCTCTTTACTTAATATTACATTGAAGCGCCGCATGAAGTACCGCATTAATGTTCCTCTTGCTCCGAGCGAACTAAAATTTATTTAACAAATTAATTTGTTTTTCAAGATCTCTTGACGATACATTCTATTCGCCTTCAATGAGTATCCCTTATGAGTGGTTTCTCCTTTCCATAAGGCAAACAATTTAAGGAGGCTAAGGTTATATAGAAAACATTTTACAAAAATACTTCGAACCAATCCCGAAAATTTGTCCATATATTTTTTGTAAGGTAATGGGCGTTCAAGATTCGCCTCTAAAATGTATCTAATTGTCTTATATGTTTTATATGTTTTTGTTTTTTTTAATAATTATAAGTTATTTATAGTCAAAGTTTTAAGTACTATTTCTTGATTTTAATTAAATTAACTAAAAATGAGTATTAAAAAAAAAAAATTCAACCAAAATAAGTATTATAAGCAAATAAAACTTTTCAAGTTTAACAGCAAAATATACAATTCTAATCCAATATGTACTTGTAAAAAAGTTTATAGAACTGCAAGAAAAAAAATTTAAGAATCCAAAAAAATTATTAAATTTAAATCTAACAAATAAATCAAATAAACAATAAAACAATAAAAGAGATAAACGACAAGTCGTATATACGCGGCTTTTTAAACCGATTTATTAAAACATTAATCATCATTAGATCTTTCTCTATAGAAGAAGCGTCTAAAAAGAAAAATTCTCAATTGAACAATTTAATAGTCTAGTGATGGTTTTAAATTCTTATTTCGTTAATGCTAGTTTGGAAAAAAACAATTCCAAATACCGAAAAATATTATTTTACATATAATACATCTTTTTTATATGAAATTTTTCAATTATTTTTTAATTAATTTGAAAATATATGTAATATAATTTGAATTATACATTTATAAAACAAATAAAACTTTTAATTTTTTTTATGTATCATTGGAAATATATTTTGATTAATTTAATAAAATTCTGTCGAAAAACTCGGTGATATTTTTATGTGTAATACTGTTATTTACATATAAAAAATAACTTATAAATCACAATAAATTATAATTATCAAATATATCGAAAATTCTGTGTGTTTAATTTAAAAATTCTCTTGCCCTTTCTTTACTATTGAAATGAGATGCAAATTTAAGCAAATATAAGGAAAAAATATCGAATTTTGCAAATTAACGGATTATTTACTTCAATAAGTTCGTTTTCTTCAAGAGGTCAAATATTTTAGAACATTTTTAACATTTCTATAGAACAAAAATTGGATATAAAATGAAAGAAAAGAGCGTAAAAAGCAACAATCGCCAATTATATTTACTCACATGATGTTATAACATCGGTTTCTATGCGACACCGCGCCTGAAAACCGACATTAAAACCTCTACGTAGACAAGCAACATTTTTTAAACAAATTTTGTCATAATTTTGCTTTCATTAAATCTTGCATGCTTGGTATTATTAGCTATATGTAATTTGTTTATAGAAAACATCAGCTTGCCTCTCATTTTTTAAGCCTCTCTCATTCATGTTGACAATGTAAAGAGAGTAACTGAAAATTTAGCGGCAATGTTACATGCTACATAAAAATGCAACCCTCAGCTATGACCTTTTAAAAGGGGATAGTATCAAAAAGAAAATTACATGATTAGCCTTCTGAATGAAACAATAGATATTCAAATTTCTAGCGATAATCTAAATATAGCACCTTTTTCAGCATTTAATTATTTAGAAAAGTTTTTTTGTTCTTTCCGAGACAGCTGATTGTTATTTAAGTTAATTCCTCAATTAATTAAATAAATTCCAGCCTTAAGTGTTGAATCGCTACATTGTTATGAGAATTAGCAATCTTAGCCTGAGTCAGCTGCTCACGAAATTTACTTCCAGGGTTTTCACTACATTTTTTTTCGTAGAATATATTGCTTTGTGATGGTATCATTCAGACTAATATTATATTTTATATTTGCCTGATATGTAATCCGAATTGGTTGTTAAAGAATGTGAAGTACAAACATGTAATTTGCTGACTTTTCTATTCCATCTTTATTGAATAATTGGAAAAAAGAATATTTTTTGTATAATTACTTTACTTAAAATGATGGCAGGCATTGCCAGTTTTTGGAATCGTTTTAAAACAATACGTTTTGTGCATATATATATATAGTTCTCTTGTAGTGCTGTTATCCTTCCGAAAAATAGTGTAATCTTTGCCACTTCCCAAAAAATTATTTAAGTATCTAATGGCTGACAAGATTTCAACGTAAGATAATTCTTTGTAATATTTTTATAGGGAAGTATAAAAAGTAGTAGGTCGAATGACTTCCAAAGAATAACATGCTTTGTTACTAATTGACCAAGTTCTAGCGATTTTAACACACAGCGATCTTCTTCTGAGTCAACAATAAAAAATATGAAAGCAATTATTGATAGAATTGCCAACCTCAACGAATTCAAGTAAATAATATTTCTTAAGTAAACTTTATATCGTATTTAAATTCGACAGAAAAAAACATCAAAGCAAGCACCAGTAAACAACAAAAAAGAGAATATGGAGAAATACGTTTGAATAAAATTTCATTTTATAAAGAAATTTGGTCAAGCTTAATACGTTGAGCGGGCGCGTTAACGAAATTAGAAAAAAAAGTGAAGAAAGTGCTGTAAAAGACTTTAAGACATTATAAGCAATAAAAAAAAAATTCTAGTAACGAGTCGATACATGTTTTGTGAAAATTCTTATGCAAAATATTTTAGTTTTTTCAGCGAACGATTCCAGTTCCAGAAAAATCGATAATAGAAATTATGTTAAGATTGCAACAGCCAGTCAAACAATTTCACTTAAAGAAGCGAAAATTTTCATAAAGTACGTAGAAAATATATTTGAGAGAAAATTACATAACCTTCGAAAAATTCTTGAATATTGTACTAAAAAAAAAATTTCTTTTGTGAAATTCTGGCAAAAAAATCTTGTGCAATAATAAAGGCCGCAACAAATAACAAGGAAAACGGGAGGAAAAATTTGCTTGGCCTTAAGTAAAAATTTGATGAACTTGAACAAAAAATACAGAAGTAATAAGTTATAGACTGTGATTTTTAGCTCGCTTTATAAACAGTTAATCATAATCCCCCGTGCAGTTCCATCGCGTAATTATTAATTCCAGCTCGGAAATAAAAACCTGCCATTAATCAAATACCGTATGATCGTATTATTTTCGTATTAATTAATGCGTATTTAACTCACGTTATATTGTTTTGAGGTGCAATCATCAATATCAATACACAAATAGAAAGAAAGAAAAAACAATAAACGACGACTATATAAATAACAATAACAAGCCTCGACAATTGCATATTAACAAAACTATCGCAATAATATTTTTTTTTTTTTGCTCTTGTTAAAGAAGAAAAAAGAGGAAAATAAAAAAAAAATAACTTCACTAGTGCAAATTAAAGCGTACTTTATTATCATTTATCTCTTTTTGTGCTTGCCTTGTCATATATATATATGTGTTTTTGTAATTTTTTATGATCTTACTTCAACACAAGCATATACATCTAAATAATAAGTACCCTCAAGCCGTCGCGAAACATTTTGCCGGTGTCTATGTTATTATTATTATTATTTCTCTATTATTGATGTAAGCGTGTGTGTGCATGTTTTGTATGCATATGCGTTTCTGTGCACAACACATTTCTACATATGCATTTCGCTTGAAAAGCCGGGTTTGACATCAAGCGCCAAACAAAGTAAAATAAATACAACGATTATTATTTGATTTCTATTGTAACAATAATAAGAACTACAATCGCTTCCAACAATTATTTGGTATTTAAATTCTTGGGAACTGATTATGTCTCAAGGCCATCGGGACACTTTAATACATTTAGTAGCTGGCGGGTAAGTTAAGAAAAAAAAAACAAAAAAAAAAAAAAGAATAAAATATTTATTGCTTCAAGTAAATACATTCCTTACTTAAGATTCTTTCTAAAAGTTAATAAATTTTAAGATAATTTTATAAGAACGGATGGCAAAAAATATATCATCAATCAAATTGAATAATCTAAATTGCCAGTAAAAGCTATAACTTATACTACAAGTAGTCCACCTTGTCAAAAAATTCGTATATATTTTACGGTGAAAATGGAAAATATATCACTTGATATTAATTGAGTTTTCAACTAACAAATTTCAATATAAAAATTAGAAACGTAAAGAAGTGAAAAATATCTTTCTATTTATTCCGGTATTTGGAATATTTTGTAAACAAGTACTTTTTAAAAGAAACTTTAGATACTCTGTTGTTCTCATCCTTTTCAAAATATTAAAATCCGTTCAAATCATACGTAATGCTAAGACTAAGAAGCTAAGTAATATGAGGCAGAAATGATGGCAATTTGAACGATTTGTAAGTACTGACTTCGCTTTTCGCATTTATAGAACCAGTTAAAATGCAAAATTTCACAGAAATTCCTTCTGCAAATAGTTCTTGAAAACAAATAAATGTGTGTCCCTCATAATTTCAAGTTTTTTATTCTTTTCCGCGTTGCGCATATGAAAGAGCAATAAATGGTTCTTAAAACTAGAAAAGCTTACTGTTCTGTTCGTGTTCTTATATGTTTCGTTATATGGCCAAAAATAAGGTAATTCTTGCTTTTCCTTTTATAATATTCAATTTCAAGTATTAATTCTGTATTATCCGTTTCATTTTCAGATAATACTTTTTCTTTGAACTCTGAAATCTGTAAAACTCGCAATCAAATCAAATCAAAGTTGAAAATAAAATTGAAAATTTTTGCAGAAACCAAAATTTGTGATAAATAACAAAAATGCTAATTCGATGGTCTTATAAACCCCCCTATCTTCATTGGATCCAACAACTCCTCGTGGTTGTTTGCCAAATGAAATTTTTTTTTTTTAGGTTTTTTTAGGATAAAAACTTTTTTTAACTATCCATCTGATCTGAGCATGCTCCTTAAGTTAAAAAAGAATGCGCCAGTAGGTGATTCATTATCGAGGGAAGCAGATATGCTAAATTTGAAATTGAAAAAACCGACTAGAAATGCGTATTGAAAATTTTATAAATTATGTAAAGAATTTCTTTACATCTTTGTTGGAAACTTCGCGTCCAGATGTTTCTTACAAAAATATTTAATATTTCCACTTCTCAACAGATCACAAAGCACGCGATGACCAAACAAATGTATAGAATATACACAAAATTATCACTCCTGGATATAATCTCTCCTCTGTTCGCATTATTTACGTCATTTCTGTAATTAGTTATTTAATATTCGGGATTAATAATATATAAGCAAAGAGAAGAATTTCATATGCCAGCAAGATTAATTTTTAAAAAGAATGTATTGTATGTCACACGATAAGAAAGCTAAAGAACTCTTGAATTGACAACGAATTTCAATGAAGAGGTCTTCTAGTCGAGTACGCTAGCAACTAGATCCATATCAAGCTACATCACATGTTTCCGCTTCAGAACTCAACAGGAACTTTACTTTTGCCCGGATTACGTCCATTTATTTATGACTAATCTATCCATTGTGAATATATAGTAACTTTATCTTCTTTCCTAGAATTGTTGAGAATTGAAGTAAACCAAACCGCCTGAAGGAATCTATTATATTAAGTGTAATAAGCAGTAAACCAGATTACATTGCAATACGGGAATGTTATCATGGCAATTCGGAAAACAGTATATACGTTCTGAAATGTTAAAATTTTTAAAAAAAACTTCCACGGAACTGCCTTAGAAATGGTTGGTGGTAGGGAATCCAAACTGTAGCTACCTGTGCATATTAGTCATCTAATGGTGATGCATATAATACAACAAAATAAACAAAATCGACTATAAATTTGAAAACACTTTGCATTTACAAAGATGGGGGGTGAGGGGATAAGGATTCCATTCACTTTTCATTTTATGCTTATGATTTTAAATTTCGAATTTTCTCTACGCATTTTTTTCTCTAATTCATTCGTTTATTGCTTGTAAGTAGTTATAGGTTTTATTAATTTTATTACAGATAAAATCGCTTCTTCAAAATAAATTTTTATTAACTATTTTTAAGCATTAAGCAGGTGAAACAAATTAAAAATGCATTCCACAGCAGGCATTTAAGAGTGTGCATGTCTGAATAATAATAATTTCAACAATGTATTACAATGTATGTATGTATGTAATGTATTAAAAGCACTTTGTATTAAATAGCATCTTGAATACCTTAGAGGGTGTGGCTAATAGCTCTAAGATTATTTGTTAGAGGTATTTAGTCAAATATTGTTACAAATAGAACGTCATAGTTAATAAATCTTTTACTTTTGTCCATGCACAACAAGCGGCAATAATCTCATTTACATTAAACGTAAGGAAATTAAAAATGAAAGCATAAACCCCTAAAAAAAAAAACAGACAAACAAAAGAAAAGAAAACATGTGGTGGGGACACATCATCATTTCTCGTCCAATGCAAAAATTTTGAGACAAAAGATTATTTTTTGCGCAAATTGTTGATCTTTACACTGTAAGTGAATACAAAAGATGCCGGCGCGCTCGATGATTGTATTTATTTCTCACGTAAATTATTTTGAATTTGCTTTAGTGATAAAATTAATATAAAATTTTTCAAATATTTATTATAATTTTATTTATATTTTTTTTTTTTAATTAAAATTGTTTTTGATTTTTGCGCAAGATTATGTATTCGTAAATATTTCGCGAATAAAATACAAGAATCTGATGTTTATACATTAAAAAAGTTAAAATTAAAATTAAATTTAAATTAATAAATTAAAAACTCAACTATAACTCTGAAATGTCTGTGAATTGAACATTTTTTGTTAACAATACAATTTTTTTTAATGATACATTAGCTAATGATATATATCTCGTAGTTCAACTTACACGCAGTATGATATAATATATAATATTTTCTACTATTAACAATGAAACATTTTTTCTCTATAGCAAAAGTAGATTTTATCCATCAATATAGTCTCCTTGAAAGGTGAAACAATTAGTTCAACGCTTCCCTAGTAGGTTGATACTTAGCTTTTTATCAATTTCCATAAACGAACTCATGATCTAATTCAGAAAGATAACGGTTACTCGAGATTGGATTCTAGAGAATATGATGTGGTGTTAGGTAGCGACTTCTGATCCGGTGTGACTTAAACGATGTACCTATTTGGAGAAAAGCTTTGTCATTTTTGAGTTTTCATGTTCTTTGACATCTTTAGGATGTCGAACGGCCCATTGCGGAAGTTTCGTGGTGGCTGTGATTAGCTTAAATCGCGGTAAGAGTCAGCTTGCTGGCTCGAATGTGGAGTTGCATTGCAATCGGGTGCTTGACCCATAGAAAGGTAGAATTTTTAGATAGGCCTCCCCTCTCACCAATGAGAGGGACACTTCCCGTAGCATGTCTCTATCTGGAACTCGAGGATTAAATACATCTGAGGCACTGAGTGTGCGTTTTCATGCTCCGTATGCCATCGGGGCACCGTGGGTTTAAATTTTCGCGACAGGAATTCACGTTAAACTACTAGACTTTAGGATGTTAAGTATCTCTTGTAACTTTCCTTTTCGATAACCGGCGTTATTTTCAGAATTCTTTTTGAAGTTTTCCGATGTAATCATTTCTTGTGAACGCCAACTGCATACCGCGTAATAATAGGTATCGAAACGATCTCATTTAAATTCAGTAAACAACCGACAAATTAATTTTTGTGAGGTGTAAACATGATGCCATTGAGCAACGTTATCATGTTGTTTCGTACATAAGAAAAGCAATTGAAAATAAAAGTTACTTTGATGGTGTACTTCTAAAGTCTGGCAGGATTGGGGTTACTTTTCAAATTAAAAAAATTTCTTCCAATTCCACTGTATTTACTGCTGAAATTTTATTTAAAAAACAGACATTTTCAGGTTAAAGTTGACAATGAAAAATCCATTATGTACAAGCTTGAAGCTTGAGTGCCACAAAGAAGTGTCTTAAGTCCAATAGTCTTTACAATTTTCATCTCAAATTTTCAAATTACTGAGGATATATTAACATCATCAATTATTTTCCTCCAATGATCTCATTACGAATTTCAAAATCATCTTAACAAAATTTCGCTTCAGATATGTAAGTGGACTGTTAATATAAACGTGGGACTATGTCGAAATATAGATCAGTTTTTGTACTATTAATAGAGTTAGAGAAAATCGCGCAGAGCGTACTTAATTGAATATTGCTTGTATATATGTACATGTAGGTGTACATGTATGAATGTATATATATATACATATATATATGTGTGGATGTACATATATATATGAATGTATGTATGTATAACTTTTATGATTTTTTAAACGAAACAGAAATCTTTATTTGCTTTAGCATTTAGAATATTACGGTTATAAACTTTGAAAAGTATTGCGCCTGAAAAATTACTTAATTATTACGGTATTCGAATAGAAATATGAGTATCAGTTCTAATTTATATGTCACGTTTTCTTGAATAACATTTTCCAAAGTAAAGGGTAACACTATATCCACTGACTTTTCTGTTATGCTATGAAATATCTGAAAACCTTCCTAACTCCAGCTTTTGCAAGCACAGGAATTCTTAAAGAAAATCAGCACAGATCAGCACACCACCTTAAACAATTATTTGATAAGTTTCAAGTGGATAAATATTCACGTAGTTCTGCTACTTTTTACATATATAGTAAATCAGTTTATAGCGTCGTAATAATTAAAATATATAATGTTATGACTGCTAAAGCATTTTGCAGACAAATTGCATTTTTTCTGCTATAACAATAAAAAGAAAATATTTTAAACATTTGTCTGCACAAGATAAGACGAACCGTGTGTATGAAGTGTGACAAAAGAAAAAAAATTGTTTTGTTTATTTTGAAAAAAAAAAAAAAAAAAATTAAAATTTTTCAAAACATTGCCCTCTCTCTCGCTGTTTTCTTCTCACACTTAAATATATTCGCAGAAGAATTCCCGGAACTAGCAAGAACGTTGATTAAGCAAAAAATGTGAAAATAAAATATTCGATGAATATATGGATTTCTTTGTGTGAGTGTGTGCGTGTGTGTGTGTGTGTGTGATTCTTTAAAAGAAGAGAAAACAAAGAAGAGACAATCACAAGCCTGCTAAGAAATTGGTATTTAAACTGCTCTTACTATTAAAACTAAAAATCAATTTCTGGTGTTAAGAGAAGATAGTGTTTCCAAATCCCGTTTAGTCGCAAAAAAAAAAAAATGTCATGGAAATCTGGAAAAACGATGTTTTTCAATATCAATGTCTATCAGAGTATGCGGTCCTTTACATTTTCTTTTCGTGATAAAAATTAAAATATGTTTAAGAACGAAAATTAAACGCTCGTTTAGAGGGTTATATAAATCTATACATTACGAAGCTTGATGCAAACTTATTAAGAAACAAATGCAAGTTTCCATTATTGTTGTTACGTGAATTTTGTACAATTTTTTATTATTATTATTATACCCACCAAGGGATGTGAAGGGTATATTTCATTTTGCCAGCATCAAATTTAGAATCGATTTAAGCATGTCCGTCTGTCCGCCTGCGTAATGTCTGAATGATAATGCAGATGACGCTTTCAAACTTGGTAAAAATATTGGAAATTCTTTCACATACGTTACCATTGAAAATGAGCCAAATCGATCACAGGCCACGCCTACGTTAAAAGCCGAAAAGTATCAGTTTAAGAGGAGAATTTTTAATATCTTAAAACAACTAAGTGAACCTTATTGTATAGTCGCTATTTGAAATCTTTCCAGCTAAAACAATTTCCTAAATTCGAGATCATAGATCAAAGATTCATGCAATATTAATTTCATTCTTTCGCAATACTTGATTTGGTCAAAGTGGTCAAGCAAATTTCTCCATTTTCAATGTTATATCAGTTAATCGCTTAACAGGCCTCGGTTAAAAGTTTTGGTTTGTGACTTTGCTAGTTAAATTTAAAACTAACTTCACACCCGTAAAAAAAACATTAAACAAAAAACATATAAAACCAATGTCGATAACCTATATGGGTTGAATGGGTGCGGCTTAATTTTCTATTTTTGTAGGAAACACATGGAAATTTTATTGAAAATTTGATGTAGTTTATGAGAAAATGAAATGAGAAACAACCCAGAAGGCAGGGGTAATATTCATGATGTTGTATATTAGGCGTAATCTTTGGTCGATTCGGCCCATTGTGAAGAGTAATCTGCGTGCAAGAGTTTCTAACGTTTCTGCTAAGCTGGCCTACCGTATCTTTATTTTTGCGTTCGATTGAATGCTTGCCGTAGACATTACATAGATAAGCAGACGCCTAGATGGACAGACGGACACGCCTGGATGGACATTGCTTATGTATATATTATTTAGTTTCTAAAGCCTCTTTCTAAGGGTTATATGCATTTTGATATAAAAAATAAAACTCGATACTTATAAAATTGGATGGGCTTGGACAGATTTTTCCATTTTTGAATAGATATTACAGGATCGTCCATAGAAAACACATGGAAATTATTGTAGTTGTATCTGATGTGTATTCATGGGAAATTAGCAAAAACAAAAAAAAAATACAAATTTTTTTGCTTTTGAAAACACGTTATCTCAATTCACCTTGTATTCCAGGAGTGTCGTTCAACCGATTTAGCCCATTTTCAATATCAACCTGCAAGAACATTCAACGTTTTTGCAAATGTTTACCACAGACAAACGGATGGAAGAATATATATACTTTATCGGACCTCTGAAGCTCCCTTTTGTGTTTTCTAAATAATTTTGACAGAATGAATGTATCTTCATCATATGGTAATGGATACAAAAACTGAGGTCAATTTCTATATTCTAAGCAAATTTCTATTGTTCTAATCAAATTTTTAATAAGTGGAATAAAGTTGTCTCGATATTATTAATTAGAATATTATTTATTTATATCGTTGCTAGTCAAAATTGTATACAAAAGCTGCGTAAAAGCTGCGAGATATCGCAAATACACAATTAAGAAATTTAATATATCTGCAGCGTTACGCAGAACAACCGACAACAACAAAAAATTCGGGAAATTATAAGAATCAGATAATAAATAAACAAAAAACGATTTTGATTAACCCGAATTGCAAGATTATTATTGTACGCTTCCAAAACCAAGACAAAAACAACTGCAAAGCGAAATCGTTCGCGTAAACATTTAAAAGCTATTTTTAAGAATTTCGATTTTTACTAATTCACTTAGCGTATTGTGCAAACAAGTGTCAAATTTTCGTCTTGTACAAATGTGCAGGCATGCAGAGATCGACCAAATACGGGTTATTATTTTATCTATATTGATGATGCTCGTTTGGACCTGCTATGCTCATTCTGTTAGGTGATAGTTTCTGATAATTTCGAAGTTCCATTCGCAGTGCGCAGAGTGCAGAGTACAGAGACTTGGTTAGTACACTTCAGCTACCTGCAGCGTTTAACTTGGCATATTTTGCATACCTCGTGGGTATAGAGGAAGTTCAGAAATAGATGGTTTTTGCTAACAGTCTATATGGAACTGAAAATTTTGTTCAGATTAAAATTTTCAAAATAGTTTTTTCTTAAGTCACGATCAATGCCAGGCAGAATTTCGACACGCTAATACATATAAAAGTCTGATAGAATAATGGTCTCAAGAAAGCAAAATTTACACAATTCTTAGAATGGTTTCAGATATCATTGTGGTGCCAATTGGTATAACGCTTCATTAAAAAGGAAAGCAATCTAGCGTTTTATAAAATATGAGTATTTTAATTAATTTAATAATTTAATAATAATATCAATTTTGTAGCGAAAAAAAACACGTCACAAAAGCACCGTTAGAAACTATGTACCTATAATAAAATTATAGATTTCAATTACATTGAAAAAAATACCACAATAGCGGTGAGCTACGTAACAACAAGTAACAGGTTTTATCCATGAAAAACAGTTTTTCAATAAATGTTTACATGTAATGACTTCCCAGAACCTCGATAGAAAATTCATAGAATTTCAATTTTATGTTATAATATTAAATTATTAATTTAATTTATAGTTAATCATTCAAGTGTAAAATCGAATACACAGATTCTGAGAAAGATTTAGCATAAAGTATGAAATATATTAACGTAAAAATTTGAAATTTTCTATATATTTCTCGTATTGCATATTGGCATAGTTCTTTCAGAGAAAAACTAAAAGAACTTTAAACGTACATTTAACTTGCGAGTATAGTTAGGTGCGCGATTCGAAAGTTAATATAAATGATTATTAGTAAGATGACCAGAACTTTTTTGTCCGAAGATGTAAGACATAACTTTTGCTAACTGTTAGTCGGATGATCATAACTTCTTCCAATTGTAATATGAGAAATAGAGATTGGAAAATATTTTTTAAAACAGTTGAAACATTTTTTTCGGCTCAATATGTTTTAAACAGCCTTATATATGTATATTTTTATATCCATCACCGAAGGTGAAGGGTATATTCATTTTATTTGTAATGCTCAGAAAGACATTTTAGAGACCCTTCAAAGTATATATATTCCGGATCATCAAATTTGGAATCGATTTAAGCATGTTCGCTCGTCCGTCTGTTTCATGTCAGTGGTAGACATTGTCCACAAAAGTCAAGATATCGGCCTTATATTTGGCTGAAATGTTGGAAGCTCTTGCTTGCAGATTGGTATTCAAAATGGGCCAAATCGGTCAAAGGACCAGGTACGCATGGAATAGGTCCGTAGTACACCGTAAACTGAAAACACCTCTGCTTTTAAGAAAATAAAAAATTGGTTTTTCTTCATTAATCATAAGCCACAGCAGAAAGCAAAAACCTGTTACACCCACCCATTAAAATTTAGTTTTTTCTACCTTTTTTAAGATAAAGGTCGTGGGGATTTAAAAGATTCGGCACACTTGAATATAATTTTCTTACTTGTTATTGGAATACCATGGAAATTTTTATTGCGTGATCTATGAGCATTGAGCAAAACAGTCCGAAAACAGAAGTGTTTTCATCTTATTTTACATCGTAGGTATGTTCTTTGAACAATTTGGCCCATTTTCGATACCAAACTATGTGCAAGAACTTTCACAATTTGTTCCAGATATCTTAACTTTTGCGAGCGGGTTCATCGCAGATATTACACAGATAACCAAATAGATGGATGGACAGAAATATGAACGGGCTCACCTAGGTGGAATCCGGGCATGATATTGGTCAAAAACATATGCGCTTTATGGGATCTCTGAAGCTTCTTTCTTGATGTTACAAACATTTTCAACAAAAATTTAATTTCAGTATTCCATTATATCGAGTGGGCATGGTTGATCCCTTCCATCTTTGTATAGACATTGTGGAATAGCTAGCGAAATATTTGTAGTAATTTTTACAGATCTATTTGGTCTATGAGTAATGAGTTTATGTTTCACAATGGGTGGGGGGCGTTTTTTGACCGATTTGACTCATTTTCAATAGCAACCTGCAAGAAAAATCAACATTTTTGGCAAATTTTAAACTGATTTCTTCAATTTCATGGCCAGGAAAATTTTTACCACAGATAGATAGATGGATACGGTTAAATCAACTGTAGATTTGATGCTCTAATTTTAAAGGTTGTTCCATATAGATTCAAATTGCGTTTACAAAAGTCTCCTAGGTATCTTAATTTGGACGTACTAGTCTTCCAAACCCAACAATGGTTTGACTTTAAATGTTCTATGATCTATGTTAATCCCTTTACAGAACTCTGTTAATGCAATTCAAATTTATCTTCAAAGCCTTGAAATATTATACTTAATAATTATACACAAAAAGCAGAATATAGTCATACACTTCAACTTACGTCAACAATGGCTAGGGTTTCGATGCATTTCAAAGATTTAGTCTAACTAGTTATTTCAATCAAATCCTGAGTTCGTTGCGAAAATTCAAGACCTTGACAGACATATCGTCATGTTAGAGAAGAGTTTTGAACTAAGTACTCTTGAAGGAGATTATGCCAATGATTCAATTTTCTTAAAAAAAAATTTTTTTATTTACTTACTCCCCGAAATGATTATGCCGAAATTCACGCAAGATAATAATCTAACTGGATTTATTAGTGATCTTAATCACCCAGGCTTTCCCATACGTAGTCAAGAATTAAAAGGCCTTTATAGCACATTCTCCAGAAAAGTTTACATTTTCATGCTTACAAAGTTCAATTGACTCGAGGACTATACCTAAGTGTTGACTCAAGAAGAGTTCTAACACCGTTATGCGATTAGTATTCATTCAATAACTCAACAAAATTCAGTTAAATTTTTGTAAAACGGTCAGGGAATATTTCAAGATAAGACCCGCCAGCAAAATGCTGGAAACTGACTGTTTATCTGATATGGTTTTACGTGTTCAATTATATCTTACATTATCATTATATCTTACAAATCAGTCAAAAATGTCTGACATTAAATCATAAAAGTGTGTTTTCTATCAAAATTACTCCTTCGTTGAATTCGGAGACAAAATTCTGTATTGCTGATCGAAGTGAATTTCTTAAAACCGCTGAATTGCATCTAACTGCAAAACAAACAGAAAATATTAAACAAATCGACCATTTTAATTAATATATATTAATTAATAAATATACATTAATATATATTAATATATATATATATATTCTCATTACAATCTATAGAAGCTATCGCGGAAAATTTTCCACAAATATTTATTATATTAGAATTGTCTAGAAGTTCAACTTAGAGACACGACTACAATGCAGAAAAAAAGGCTGGCTTTCTAGTGGATTCATGGTCCAAGATTCTGTCAAAGGTGATAAGAACTTTCTCGTTTTTAAATTACATTATTATGTATTCATGTGTAGCAAATACAACTGCAATACGAAATTTCATTTCTTTCTCTCTTTTAAATATAAAAATATGAAACACAGATATATATATATATATATATATATATTCCATATGCATAAACACAATATTTATATTTTTAGAACATTACAATATAATTCTATTTCACGTGAACAGTCTATACGTCAGAGATATTTTATTAATTTAAAAATACAAACTACTTTATTTAATTTAATGCAAGAATGGGGGAAGATGTTATTAAAAACATTTTTCAAATTCCTAAGGTATACCTCATAGCTAGTTACTAAAAATGTTATAACCTCACACAATCAATTTAAATTGAAACAAATTCATCTCTTCTGGATAATAATTATATTTAATTAAAAGAATTTTATTAGTGTCAACCTATTCACAAATTTTTACGTCTTCATTCAGTTGAATATTCAGCGGATTTCTTAGTTAGAAACTAATACTTTTTTAAGCGACCTAGAAAAATCCAAAAACAAGATCAAGCTGAGAAGATGTTAGTTAGATACAACATATCAAATCGATGCAAATAGTCATATCCGTATATGGTCGTACTTTTACGACATAAGCACTCGCAAGTACAACGTTAAAATATGGCTTAAGCGATTGTCGGTGCCATCTAAAAGCTGCATGTGCAAACACAATACCGATGAGCCCACTAACTACGTGTCATAGTACAGAAAGTTTTGTGATTGTTATTTGTTAGGTCCGCAAATAAATTCTCTGCATTGAAATTTATCGCTTTCTAAAATCTGTTAGTTGCATTCCAATATCTCTCGAAACTAAAGACATAAATAACTTGAAAATTTTTGTTTTTCTGTTTTTAAGTAAAAGAAAATGCAGCTGATTAAGTTAGCTTGAACGTACAGTAAGCTAGAAAGTAATTTGCAAGATTTCGTGTAAAAAAATTGTAGTCCCGAAAATGACGAAATGACGATGAAAATCGCATACGTCCGCAACAAGTGCTATCGGTGAAATTATCTTCAACTTGAGCTGGGAATTTATCCTGATTACGGCGTACTTTTCAGACGATCTATCCTCGTCTCCGTCATTCTGATTACCATTAGTTCAGATCGATGCGGTTTTATTCACCGAAGAGGTGGTTCACAAAACTTGAAGATACGCAAAAATAAGTCGATGACTATTGCGTTTCGAAATTTCGAAGTCCCTAGAGCGAGGACATCCGTAAACGACTGGATAAATAGGAAAAGGACTATAGATAATGATAGAGACTTATTCGGTTCTTAAGCTTAGCAACAAATACTTCCCAGATAAACTTGAATTTTGTCAAAAAGTATAAAGAATTTATTTTCTTTCTTGATACTTAATTAAGAAAGTAAGTTCTCGGGCTAAATGCTTAGTTTTCGGACTTCTTTCTTTTTGTTCCTTGCTGGATGAATTAAAGGGCTTTACGCAAATTAGATTTATAAGTTCGTTTACACTTAGGAAGAAATGAAATGAAACGAAATGGGCACTCTTCTTTTCTTTCTAAAATAGGGAATTATATACTATGTACTCAGTAGGAAATTATGAGAATATTTTGTTCGCAACATCCGTAAATAACCATCGAATCTTGGATTTGTTAGTTCAACGCGAAACATTCTTAACCGCTGCTTAGCAAACTGTTTTTGATTGTTGATTTGTAATGAAAGCAAAACTGGATATAGAGATTTGAAATTAAAATTTGAAATGATCGGACGTGATATATTCGTAGCTAAGTTGAAAACTAAGCAATATCGAAGAAAAGAACTTATTAATATATTTTTTCTGAACAACTTATCAGCAAATATCGTTCTTTTGATTTGAAGAATTAGTAAGAATCCCTTTGATTCTATTAGGATAATCAGCTTAGTCCCGTAATGGACAGATATGAACTGATCGAGGTTATTGAAATTGAAATTTACAATTTTTTTCATTGCTTTCGAAATATATATTTTTAAAAAAATACCAAAGAAAATTTTAAGTATCGGGTGCCAAGCCAAGAAATTCGTTCTTAGAACCTCCTCTATTTGTCTTTTCTTTTTCCTTTGCTAGTCAAATAATTTTTTTGTAAAAGTCGGCAAACTCTTTAATGACTAATTTTTTAAACACAAATAGATGGAATTTTTTTAAAATCTCAAATTGTTTTTAATCATCTATTTATTTTCTGCAAATTTTTCGTGTTTGAAGCTCAAAAACATTGTCTCTATTTTCATTGTCTCTAAGAAAAGAAAGGTTATCGCGATTAAACATTAATCAAATCGATCGGAGACACCAGTTTAAATTGGATTTTTGTTTTTTTGAATGATTACTTTCCTTTGCAAATCTTATTTGTAGTATTTGTTACATCCAACTTTACTAATATCGTTTTCTTGCTATAAATTTTAATAAAATAAAAAATTATACTTAACTCTTAAGAAATTTATGGTTTTTCTGTATGATTAAGTTTTTTTGGGGACCTATATTGTTTAGCATCTTCATTAATGATCTAGTCAGATGTTGTTATAATTGCAACATTCATTTATATGCTGATGATGCCCAATTACATTTGTCTCGTCCTCGTGAACTTGCAGAGGACCTAGTCCAACGAGTTAATGACGACCTGAGCCACATTTCTCTTTGGTCCGCTGATAATTATGTCAGATTTAATTCTGGGAAAACCAAAGCTATTGTTATATCGGCCAATGCTTATAATCCTGGCTCTATACCCAGTGTTTTGATGGCCGACCCGGAAATTGAACTAGTCAGTCATGTACTCAATCAGCGTTTTGTGATTGACTCCTGCTTAATTGCGGAACCTTGTGTTAATGCGTGCTCACAACATTTTAAGGAAGTTGTGGTTATCCTCTTCTTAGGTTCCAGCCCCTGTTAAACTGAGACTAGTGAAATGTCTTATTGTGCCTCTTATTTCGTACGCTTCCAATGTCTACAGCGACCTTGATAGTTCCTCAATGTCTAAGTTACAATCTATCGTCAATAAATGTGCCAGAAATGTTTTTAATAAATGTAAATATGATAGGACATCGCAGCTCTCACTACAGATTCTGGATATTAGTCTTCCTTGTTTTCTTAATATTAGAAATGTGATTATGATGTGTAAGCTCATTTCATCTGGTTTACCAAAGTATTTATTTGAAAAGATCCAGTTCGTCCGGTCTAGACGTACAATGAATTTGATTCTTCCTGACTAGTAAGTATTTGAAATCTTAAATGGCTATTTTTTATTAATGCGGTCAGGCTATGGAACGCGTTGCGACCAAATATCAAGGCTATAGTTAGTGTAAGTATGTTTAAGGTAGCTGCTAGGGCCTTCTTTGTAAGCTAAATTTCGTATCATTTCGTAACATTATTGTGTAATAATTTAGCTATTATGTTTGTCCCCTCTGCCCTGTTAATTAATTTATTTCATTAATGTTAACACATTCCTTACTTTGTTTTTTTTTCTTATTCCTTTGTATCTGTGCCGAATGAGACTGCAGTCTTATTGGTGCAGAATTGATTATATGTAATTATATATATATAAAATAAATTGAAATTCATAAAAAATAAGTTTCAATTAATGAAATAATATTTAAAAGATTAGAAATTTGAATGTATTTAATGAATGAACATTCTAAGTTTATTCTATCGTTAAAAAAAACTGTAGGAAATTGTGTGAAAAATGTTAAAAATTATGTAGCAATTCCAACAGCAAAATAATTTTTACTTAAGTAAAACATATCCCTTATCGGTTGCTCTTTTTATACATAATTATCGATTGATTTCTTTTTCGAATTTTCTTAATGACGTCAAGATACCAAAAAAATCTTTTCTATTTTCCAGTTGTTGTTTTTGGAATTTTCCAATTCAAATTTTATGAACACAACAAACTTTTTCAACTTACCTGATCTACAAATTTCCTAAGAGGAATATAAAATTATTTATGCCCAAATTTTTAAACGTTTTCTAATAACAAATATATTTTCAAATTTATTTTTTAATAATTTTGATGTATTTAAGATGTGCAGACGCGGATGTCACATTTCCTTCATTTGCGTCAATTTGTTCAGCTTCCTCAGCTAGACCGATAGAGGGAGAAAAGTATCTTTTAGATTTTCGTTTTTTTTGTAGTATCTTTTAGTATTTAATCAACATAACTAACCAAGTCTATTATTGGAATTCTTAGATCTACGAAAATTGACAATAGGGAGCCATTAGTTTTTGGTGAATTATTAGTTGATTTTGCAAAGATCAAATTTTAAACAGGCATTCACAGATAGATGAAGCACCACAAAGCCAGTAGTCTGAAGAAAAAGATCGAAAGTATGAATACACAGCTACACTAGCTATACTTAAATTTAATCTTTACATCGAGGCTACAGTGAATAGGTCTACATCTCTTCTGGAATTCATTAAACGATGGTCAAAAGAGTTCACTGATCCATGGATCTCTAAACGTTTACACACATCGTTAATAAGACCTATTCTTGAGTATTCAGCTGTTGTCTGGTTACCGAGTTACAATTATTATATATTGACATTGTCGAATCTATTCAACTTAACTTCCTAGTGTTTTGCACTACGTGGTTTGGTTTGGGATTCTAATTTATCCCTCCCACCTTATGAAGACAAGTTAAAGCTTATCAATTTGCCAGCACTTATCAAACGTCGTGATATGTTAGCTGTTACGTTCATGGCAAAGTTAATTAAGGGTGAAATATCTTTTTCTACGTTACTTGGTAATGTGTCTTTCAACGTACCATCAAGAATCTCTAGGCATTTTGTACAAATAAGATTATCGCATTGTCGCACCAATTACATACTTTACAATCCGTTCCATGTTCTATGCGAATTGTTTAATGATCATTCTTTCCTAATTTGATCCATCCGTTCATTCAGCTAATCACATTAGAAATATGATGATGCATTTTGAAGTTGTCAGATTATGATGATTATTGATTCGGTTTACCAGAGTATCAGATATAAGTTTTTTAGATTATTATATTATTATCATATTGTTAGATCATTGATTGATTGTATGATTGATAATAATATTAATCGATTATTGTATAAGAAATGATTATATCATATATTATTGGACATTTAGTTATGATTTAATATTAAGAATGTACTCAGCACGCCGAAATTATATATAATAATAATATGATAATAATATGATAAACTACTATACTACAAAGTATAAACGATTATCGGTTTGAAATTTATGGTATAAAAGCTTCTAACCTTTCCAGGAATGAAAATTGGTCCGCTTTTTTACACATTTCGTGTTGAACATATTTTCTACTGAAAATCATATGTTGAAGAAGTAGTGAACTCCTTCAAATCGTCTCAAATGAACGATCAAAATTGATTGCTCGCTCATATGTCCAGTTCCGGAGAATTACTTATAATTAATAAGTTCGAGACGTCACTCACATTCTCGCTTGCAGTCGCAACTTTGCACACCTAATGGAAATGAGAATAATACGAAATGTGTACTAGAATTTCAATTGCTTACTTATCAGGATTATTATCAGATATATGAAGATATGTAACTTTTCCAAAATTGTACCAGAATTTGAATTTAAAAATAATTAAGTGATTTATATTAAATGACAATCAAATGTAAAAATGAAAAAGAAAAAAAAACTGAAACAGACGTTACGACATAACCTCGAAACAAGCGTATGAAAAATTTGGTGCCCCACGAAAAAGCAATTTCGAATCAAGCTTTTTTTTTTTATTGTTTCAATATAAGATTATTGATCAAACTTTTATATTTTTCCTCATTTTTTAGTATGTGTTTATAGCTTTTTGTTTTTTTGAAAAACAAAACAAATATAAACCGGCTTTGTTCGCTTTGTGTGCACACTCTCCCTTTTTAAGCAAAATATATAGAAATCGTATTAGGGTCGATTTTAGCAGTAGTAATGCAAAAATTTCCATGTACCAGTCTTACAAGAAATAAGTGACTTCCTAATATTTTGTTGATGCGAACACCGGCCGTGTATATCTGACTTCAAATATATTCACCAGTTTGCAGTTCGGATTGTATTCTAATATTTTAAAATTGCATGAGAAAAGAAACTCATGAACAGACAGATGATTTTGGTTGAACTTAAGATATTTTATGAGATATTATAAATCATTTTTTTGGTTATTGCAAACAATACAACAAGATCAATATAACACAATGCTACTCCTCCAGTACAAAAAAAAAATAAATAATTGGGATTGTTTTCTCAATTGCATTTGTAACGTCACAATTTAATAAAGTGCATTGCATGTATTATAATTTAAATTTATTTTTAGCTTTTGCCTTCATTCTATAATCACATAATGTATAGGCGTGTACATGCATGACAGCGGTACAACGATTTTTATTGTTGAAACCGTTTGACGAAATTCGAAAATTTATTTTTTTTATTTCATATTTTCAGATGAAATTTAATAAAATAAAATGTATAAATACACATGCTTTTTGTGCGAAACATATTTCACTCTTTTCGATTTAAATATATTCAATACTAATAGGTTGGCAACTAAGTAAATGCCGATTTCGCTTATAGATGTTTCTCATTCCCATTTTTATGATATCCGTGAATGTTATGATCTTCTTCTTCTTATATATGTCAGCTATCATCCTTATCTAGCTTTAGTTCCCTAAGTTCCTTGCGCAGATATTTTTTAAAAATTTTTTTTCTTATCTCAACTTTAATATGGAGTGCAAGCGCGAGCATTACCGCCATATTTTGCTTTATTATTTTCGCAAAGGAAAACGCAGTGCAAGCCGCCAAAAAGTTACGTGAAGTGTACGGTGATGAAGCCCTTAAAGAAAGGCAATGCCGAGATTGGTTTGAAAAATTCCATTCTGGAGATTATTCTCTTAAAGATGATCAACATCCAGGTCGGCCAATTGAGCTTAATGAGGATGAAATCAAAACCATCATCGAAGCGGATCGTCATGTAACTACACGGAAGATTTCAGAGAAGTTAAATGTTTCACATAATGCCATTGAGAAGCATTGAACGAAATTCATCTGACAAAGCGCATTAGCGCTTGCGCATTATTGCTTAAACGCAACGAATTCGATCCGTTTTCAAAACGAATCATAATTGAAGACGAAAAGTGGATTGTGTACAACAATGTCAATCGAAAACGATCGTGGTGCATGCCTAATGAATCATCGCAAACCAACAAAAGAAGATTTTGCTATCACTTTTGGTGGGATTGAAAAGGTCTGGTGTATTTTGAATTGCTTCCGAAGAACCAAAGTATTAATTCGGAGGTCTACTGTCGGCGATTGTCAAGTTGAATTGAATGCAGCGGTCAAGGAAAAGCGACCAAAATTAGTGTCATTTTCCACCAGGACAATGCTAGGCCGCACATTTCTTTGTCCACTCGGAAATGGCAAAAGGTCATCGAACAAAATCGAAAATAAATTATAGATTTAACTTCATTTCAAGTAAAAAAAAAACTTATTGAAGAGATTGGCGATTACTTAGTTGTCAACCCAATATAGTAGTGCAATTTATTGCTGAAATTTCGTTTTAAAAATTTCAAGGAAATTGTTTTTTTAAATACACAGCTTTAGGTGCATGTACAGAGGTTTATTTTCTCGAATCTTTTCGATACAATGTTTAATAATAGTTCCCTTGTTTAAAATTACATTTGTCAAAAGGTACGATACAATCTTCATTCCAGAATGCGGTAGTTACAATTTTTTCACTTTAGTATGTTCGACTTCAGGCCGCGGCTGACCAGAAGACCGGCTTTCGGTATATCCGATTCGTCGCCGTAGTTGTCCAAAATCGTTCGAGTAAATTTAGCTATTTTTTAGTTTTGCTCATTACACAGCAACTTTGAGACCAATTTCTCATCTACTTTTTATCTGATTGTAACCTCCTACACAAAAACAAAAAAACCGTATTTTAATTAAAAGTCTTTCCGCTCTTTGATCTGCACCCATTCTCAATGATTTATTACAACTTAAACATGCATCGTTGAGTTTTCTTGAGTTTATAACCTCGTAAACTCGTAGTGAAATTAATTGTTATATCTCGTGATCAAACCGACGATCAAGACAGGTCAAGAAAATGAAATCATCAGTCATTCGAAGCAAATATTCAAAATAATCACAAAAGAAGCGTAGCAGCTTATAACACTTTATCACTGACGTCTAGTCGACTAGATTTTCGAAGTTTCTAAAGATTGATATGTTTTCTACCTAAGGCAACTGTACTCAATTGTCATTACGGCCCTAAGACCTGTTCTGAACGCCAACAGCCCCGTCCCGTTTATCATTGACCAAACACTCTTTTCAGGTTTGCTTGTGACTCCTTTATCGACCTTCTTTACTCACTTACTTTTTTTGCGATTACATTATTTTCAGTATTCCTGAACTTAGCATAAAATAACTATAACTATTACCTAATATCAAATAGAACAAGTTTTCGATTTTAGACATGTTGGAAATGATGAACTGTTTCGAAAACAGATCAGGCGCACATCAGAAATTCCTCAAAGCTTAAGCCTATTGGTTACGGTCAGCTGATTACTATGTACGATAAATTTATATAATAAATTTTTCAAGGGCTCAACAACAAAAATTCTATAGAATTGAAATGACTCCAATTTCACTTAACTTTTTTATAAATATGAACTAAAATCAAAGCTATATCAATAGAGAGTTTCCGATATTTCCGATATTTATTATTTTTGATGTTATCAAATGTTTTCGTTTAAGATTAAAGATTCACTAGTAGAAATATGTACTTTTCTTTACCTTTCTATACATCATTGTATAGCAATTTTTGAAAATTTAAAAATTTTTAATATTTTTTTCTTTGTTTCATTTCAGAACTGCTGGTACTGTAGGAGCTGTTGTAACATGCCCTCTAGAAGTGGTTAAAACACGATTACAGAGTTCAACAGCCTTTTTGACACCGCCGCGAATTGTAGAACCACCTGGCTCCACAAATGCATCGTCCGAACTACTTCGACCCGAACAGAGACGTAAGCTTAGTACAACAATATTACGCAACAGATCGCAGCCACAGGTGATTGGGGGTGTCCGTAGGGTAGTACCAACTTTTTTTAAACCTAATTTAAAAAAAAAAAAATCGGCTGAAGTCATTCTAAATCCATCGCAAGAAAAGTCATCTCATGCACATATATAAAGCCACGTACGGCGGTGACATTTTATTAAAACCTTTCTTTCATTTTTGGGGTTTTTGGTGCTTGTTGTAATTTGTAAACTAGTAGCTGTAGTGGTATAATGATCGTTTGTTTACCTCTTTATTGTTTCTTAATTTATTTTTAAATATATTCCCTGTTTTTTTTTTTTGTTACAGATAATGGCTATTTCACATTGTGGCATCTCATCGACTTCCACAAAATCAATGAGTATCATTCAATGTCTCAGGTATAAAATTTTTGATTTGATTTGATTTGATTTACACAGTTTGCTTTAATCGATTCGTTTTCTTTCGTAAAATATAGGCACATAGTACAAAACGAGGGTCCACGTGCTTTATTTAAAGGTCTTGGGCCAAATTTGGTCGGAGTAGCACCGTCACGCGCAATATACTTTTGCACATACTCGCAAACCAAACATACCCTCAATAATTTAGGGTAAGTGGTATAATTGGTTACAATTTGATAGATAGATAGATATGGCGAAACGTGACTTTCTCTTGTTCTTTTTCTTATATTTAAATAGTTTTATACAGCCAGACTCACCACAAGTACACATAATGAGTGCAGCTAGTGCAGGTTTTGTTTCCTCCTCCATAACAAATCCAATTTGGTTTGTTAAAACACGTTTGCAATTGGACTATAATTCCAAAGTGCAAATGACCGTAAAAGAGTGTATTGAACGTGTTTATGCACAAGGTGGTGTCAGTGCCTTTTACAAAGGCATCACCGCCAGTTATTTTGGCATCTGTGAAACTGTTGTACACTTTGTGATTTATGAGTTCATCAAATCGAAATTGGTTAGTAATAAAAAAAATATTCAAAAAGAAAGCTATATCTAATGGAATGGCTTCAATTATAATATTGTTTTTGTTTCAATAGCTTGAACGACAAAATAAACGTAGAACAGATACCACAAAATCCTCACGAGATTTTCTCGAATTTATGGTCGCTGGTGCCATTTCAAAGACTGTTGCCTCATGTATAGCGTATCCACATGAAGTGGCGCGAACGCGTCTGCGTGAAGAGGGCAATAAATATAATAAATTCTGGCAAACATTACATACGGTCTGGAAAGAAGAAGGCCGAGCTGGTCTATACAGGTAATTTCTAAATTATACTTGTAAGTGCATCAATCTTTGCAGAAAATGAAACGAGGACTTAAAAACGCAATAAAAATTTTACTTTCTAAAAGATAGTCTTAATAAATAAGAGCTTTAGATTTTAAAGAAAATCAAGACAACTTCGGTTGGTTCGGTTCGTTCGGTTGATGACATCGTTAGGGATATACGGAGAATAATATAATTAAAAATGAACCTTGTTTAATGGATATTGTTGAAAACAATAAATTTCTAAGCTTGATGAACGATAATCGAGGGACTTTATACAATTTTCTCTGCATCTGTTCTATTGATGCTTTAAAAAGAATTTGAAGAGCGATTTGAATGCAGTTCCGAAAAGGAAAACAAAGTACTTCGAAATACTATCAAGTGTATTGTTTCTAAAGCGGGCTCTTTTGAGGTGGAAGCAGACAACGATATGAACTTAATAACGAATTAAAAAATGTTATTTATTTTTACTCTTGTCGGTTCATTTTTGGGAGGAAATATTGAAACTATTTTCGAAAAACTTTCCTAATGCCATAAAAGACAGAATCAAATTAAAATCAAAAAATTAATTGTCGTACCTAAAATTGATATTAATTTTTAAAACTTTTTTTTTATTTTTTTTTTTTACAGAGGCTTGGCTACACAACTCGTACGCCAGATACCGAATACGGCTATAATGATGGCAACATATGAAGCCGTTGTTTACGTGTTGACTCGACGTTTTAATAATAAAAGCAATGAATTCTATGATTTTTAAGTTTTGTTTTTTCTTTAAGCAATGGCGCGCTTAGCTTGAATATTGCTAAATGCAAAGCTTGGTCTTGTTTTATAGGTCTTTTGTTCCTTTAGAGCCCATGTCGTAGCAGAACTTGGAAAATTTATTGTAAGACTTAAAAATTCTATATATACGTATATATATATATATATGTATATATATATGCATATGTGCATATATATGTATATATACATATACACATATATGAATAAGTTGTCTAGGGTTAGACTGTGTGTTCAAACCAACGAACTATAAATTTAGATTCACGACAAACCAAACAATGAAAAAAGTTGCTATGCAACTTTCCAAAAGCAAAAGTTGAATGTAGTAAAGCCAAAAAAAAAAAAAAGAATTATCTAAATAAAGCATAAAAACAAAAAGCTTCGTTAATTAAAATCAAAGTTATTTAAAAAAAAAAAAGAAAAAAAAAGGAAACGAAAATCCGCTCACACATTATATACAGACTTAATTATTAGAGTCCAGCACAAATTTATAACATAAGAAATTCATTTAATTTCTAAAAGCACGAATTGGAATTTTTTTTCTAATAACTAATTATAAGATCTAAAGGAAATGAATTTAATTCAAAGCAAGAAAAAAAGAGACTCATTAGTTTTAGTTCTAAGTAAAGCGCTCTTATTATTATTATATATATATATATTTAAAAATACATAAAAACGAGCAAAATTTCTCGTGAATTCGTTCGACTATTGTAGACAAAGAAATTTGTTAAATCATTAAAAAAAAAAATTTACTTTAAGTTAATGTCCAAAGTAAAATATTTTTATTAATTTCCAAAAGCAAACAAAATTCTGATTTTTTTTTAAGTTTATATTATTTTAATTGTAAAAAAAAAAAAAAAAAAAAAATGAATATACGGCGAAATCATATGATAATTAAAGATAGAATCGATGTGTTATGGTATTTCTTTAATCGATTTTGAAAGTAAGTTACGTTAATATATTTTAAAAACAAACTTATTGATATATACAATATTAATCATACATATATGTACATATAAAATATAAATAAATATATAAAAACAGCTCAAAATTAATTAAATTATTTGACTAAAGTCCAAATTTTAAATTTAATTATTAAAAAAAAAAAAAAAAAAAAATTCGCACAATTCTCTGCAGTGTAATAAAAAAAAAGTTAACATTCTTACTGTACTGTTACATGCACACAATACTGTTTTAATATGGTTGAATTAATTTTCACTTAAGGTGTGGGCGAGCATAATTTTCTAGAATTTTTCAAGTGTCTTTTTCGATCTTAATTGTCTATCATTTCGTAAGATTATCATCATTATGTTCATCTATTGAAAAATTGAAATAAGAACCTTCCTGCTAATTATATTGTTTATTTAAATAGGAGCAATTCTAGTAGATAGAATTCAAATTAATAATTAGATGAAATAGTTTCGTTAACACGAAAAATGTTTATATATTTTTATTCATACTTTCTGGGGAATCCGTTGACGTAATATTTAAAAGCCCCTAAAAGTTCAATGGGCCGATAGTTCTTGATAATTAACAATTTGTACTCGAGTACTCGCTTTCTTACGCGACTGTTGCTCATAAATTTATGACGTTTAATAGGAAAACTTAGCTAAAGTAGTTTGTAAAGTTTGTAAAGAAATATTTTTTATTTTTCTTAATAAGTAAATTTTCTTCCCATCAAAAAATTAACTGATTTAGATTTAAAGGATACATTTCGGCAAATTTCTCTTGATGCCGAATCCAAAGGGAAGACTGCATTTACTGTCGACCTTCTGGCCATTGAAATGCTCGACAGGTTTATAGGTAAAGTACTCCCGAAATGAACTAAACACTGAAGTTTTTATATAATAATAATTTGATAATATATTAATAAACTCCACCCATTTTGATAGGCATAGAGAAGTTATAAAATCAGTTGCAAAAAGATTTAAAGAATCTGCATTAAACATAAACGTGTAGAGAAGAGTAAATTTTGTACGGAATAAATCAAGTATATCGGAGAGCATTTAATAGGCCAAGAGGTAATTAAAACAGATCTTGAGAAGGAGAAGGGAGGAAGCGATTTTCCAATCTAAAAAGAAGAAGAAAAGGCGATTTTTAGGAATGGATGGATGCTACCGAAAGTTCATTGAGGACGATACGAATATTTCAAAATTGATTAACTGGAAATAAACGCAAATTTGTTTGGACACCAGATGCACTAAAAAAATTCGATGATTTGAAAACAAAATTAAGTACAGCAACAGTTGTTCATAATCCTGATTTCTCGAAACCCTTCTTCACACATTATGATGCTATTAAATCTGATGTCAATGGAGTACTGATTCAAATGACTAGGATTAGTTACTACGGCACATGATTGCCTGGATGTCTGTGAAGTCTGCAAACTTAACAAACATTCCAACCATATATTGAGACAAACATTCCAAACATATAGTTAATCCGAAGCGACTTTTTCAAAGGCTATATGATGATTTCATTAATCCATTTCGTTCTCGACATATAGCGGAAATATCGGAATATTGGTAGTATTAGATGATTTTTCCAAATTCTCATTCATTAAAGCTATAAGACGACTAAATACTGTGAATTTTTAGAAGAAGAAATATTTTATACTTTTAGAGTTTCGGTAAGGATTGTAACGTACGACGAAGTACAATTCGTTGCAAAGGAATTAGAGTTGTTTTTATGACATTATTATGTAAAACAAATATTTACTGTCAAACATTCTCCTTACACAAATGCATACAAGCCTGCTCAAAAGACTTTCCTAATTGTGGTATAAGATCATATCTTAATACAGCTGAAAAGAACAAGAATGAAAATCGAAATAGAATTGCTTGAGCTTCAAGATCAAACGTTCAGGTTTATAAAGGACGCTATTGTGTAGTATTTTGTCAGCTTATGATCACGAATGGAACAGCTTATCCTCTGTTACGAAAACTGAATCTGTCAAACGAACATGCGATACGGTTAAAACTGGATCGCACTATTAAGAAATGTGGCGAAGATCTACAGAACAACACAATTTACAAGAAATTAAAAATGTTACGCACAATTTGAGATCTAAAGAAGTACATTTTACAGAACATCAAGAAGTTTATAAAAGGAATATTAAACAATCTAGTTTTTAAAAAAGGCTATAATACAAAAGTTCGACCGGTTTCTATGAAAGCACGGATTAGAAGAACAATTGGAAGTTCATGCTATGAGTTGGAAGATCTTCAAGGAAAAGTTATCGAAGTCTGTCATGCTAAGAATATAAGACAATAATAAGTTGTAATCATTTCGTTTGTTTTACAACAAATTTAGTTGTTTGTTTATCACATTTGATTCTGATCTTGTCGAAGGGATTGTACGAGAACATAGGTAGAGTAGTTTTTTGTAAAGAAAAGATCAATGTTTCTTCTTCTCAAAAAAGCTACTAAGCTTATTCTGCTAAGGGCTTCACTCCATTCGCTTTCAATATGTAAGAGAAGACTGCGTATATACGCGTCTTGATTTTTCAATGTGTAAGAGCCGCATATAGATGGTTAAAAAAACCAAAATTATAACCCAAAAAGGTTGTTATATTTTTATTTTGAAGTAACAGTTTTCTCTGCTAAATCTATTAATAATGGCAGTACTAACTCTCTCGCTCATACATTCAAAGGTAAAAATGAGCCCGTGTTGGCAGTGTTGTCAACAGTGATTGTCGCTAACTGTTTTTATTATTATTAAAAATGTTGGCAAATAAATTCAAAATATTCTCTGTTGGCAATACTGTCAGCAGTGATTCTTGCTAATTTCCTTTATTATTGTTAAAAGTTTTAGCAAATAAATTTTTGAACTCCGGAGCAATTTTATGAAATTTTTGCCTTTTTCCTTTAAGAAACCTTAACTGAAGTGAAATTTTAATACAAAAAAAAGCAAATATATGTGATGCTTATAAGAATATAAAAGATATAAAAAAAATAGTGCTTACTAAATGAGGTGTAAAGTCACCACATAGAAAAGCTTAACACGAATAAGTATAAATAATAAATATATAGAAATTCCAATGCGCAGAAGTACAAACTTTACGCTCCAATTTTACGATTGCGGTAGTCCGTTGTAAATGTTGCGGATTGTATTTGTAAGGCTTTGGAGTAATATGATCAAATGCGCAGTTTATTTATGTATATATATATATATATATATATATAAATAGAAAAGATTTCCTAGCTAAAGAAAAATTTCCAATGCATTTAACGTAAACCGTTACGTGCATAAATTAATTAAATAAAAGTGCAATATAAATACATGTCTACGTATAAAACGATTATATATGCTTGGTTGTGTTATGTTCGTTTTAGACAATTTTTTAACTAAAAATTGAATATATATATATATAAGGAAACATAATTTATCGGAAGTGTGAAGAAATAATTTATAGATTAATTTTGAAAAATGTTAACATTATTAAGTGAATGCCATTTTTGGTCTCTAAGGGAGGATATACGTATAAAAAATAGTGATTATGGAGCCTTTCGGTATACACGCAATCGTGAATGGCAAAACACGCAACATGATCTAATTGCGGAATCTAAACGAGATTATACTGAGCGTCGTAATGGTTTAGCGGTATTAAAGAATTCCCGCAAATCAACTGGTCGCTTAAAGGATAATATAAAACGTTTAGAGGATCTAATGCGTAGTCACAAAGTCGTCCATTTTCACTGGACAGATGCTGCACAAGTTCTTTTACTTTTTTCCAATGGTATTATAGCACATATCTGTATAGATAGCTTTACTGGCGATATATTACGCATGGTTTATGAAAAATATTTAGTTGGCAAATTAGCTTCTGATATTATAACTGATGGTAAGTAGCAAATGTTGACTAAAATGATGATTACAAGAGAAAAAACATGTTATAAATTACACTCTACTTATACTTGTTAGTAATTAGTTGCAGTATATAGACACACAACATATTTGTTATTTACAGCACGGAAAAAATTTTTCAATATGCATACATATACATAAATTCACATAAACTTTTATGTGAAAATTAACAAAGTGTAGCTGTAACGTAGACAGGGCCATATCCGAGACCTTGCAAGGCCAATAGGCCCCACCGTGGCATTTTGTTTATTTGAAAATCTTTGCACTTTAATGTCTTTAATGTTAATATTTCGCGGCTAGAATTGAATTTAAATTCAAAACGTAATCATTCATTAAAATTGATTGCTTCCGAAGATGACATTCAAAGATGTTGTGCTTAATTTTACAAATGCAATCAATCAATATATGCTAATTGCTTGCGCGTTTCATGTAAATGTATATATGTGCATTTATTCTGCTTAATTATAATTGATAATTACTTGAACGTCATATAACCGTTAAACACATAAACATTATTTTTGTAAGGCTCGTAATTACTGATGTTTTTAATTAGTTTTCTATTTTATTTTAAAGCATTCTTTAGTCGTTCTCATATCGTATTGGCATATAATACCAATCAAATAACCGTAGTCCATTTGCATAAACCTAATATAAGGCCACAAGGGCCGGAAAAAATCTCAAATATGGAACCGAAAATTTTTCATGCTTTAATACCGGGAGCAACAGAAAGAAAACTAGCGAGAAGTTTAAGTGTTAACAATAATACAGATATGTTTGTGATATGGACTAAATCATCTCAAAATGAAGTATTTCCTTGGAGGCCAACTATACGGGATCAAGATCGTGCTAATATACATGTTTTTAAACTTAAAGGGTAAAATCAGAATTTATTTCGCGTTTACATTTATTTATTATTTATTATTTATATTCATTTTTTCTTTAGACAACAATTGGATTTCTTTGCCTATTGTTGGTCTGAGAATGATCCATTACAAGTGGATTTCGTACGTACCACTGCCAATCAAATCCTGACATTAGAACAAAAAATATCGCGTAAAGGTGAAATTTCAGCGGAAATATGTACATATGATATTGTAGTGGGGAAAATGCAACGTGGGCCCTTGTCTTCCATAACTGTGGGTACTCAAATCACTTGCTTCGGCTTTAGTCCCGATCAAGAAAAATTATTTTTGGGTACTGCTGGACGAAATATATGCTTGCACGATTTAGTTTTACAAACCACAAAGTCCGTAGCGCAAATTGATATTGTAAGTATCCCAATAAAGAATTTAGAAGTTTTTGTATTTTCTCAATCTCTTAAATTTTAGATACCAACACAATGCTCTTGGCATAGTGATTCCAGTCTAATTATGATAGCTAATACCCGTTCACAGTTTCAAAGTTTTGACCTCTCATTAACTCCGATCGGTAGTCAACTACAAAGTGACGATGTTACTCCAGCCAGCTTATTAGATTTATCGTATTATTTTATTCACCAACCGACTTTGCTGCAAATATCGTTTAGCAAAAAACCTGAGCTAGGGCAATATCCTAATCATAAATACGCGGCCACTGATTGCTTTCTTTTATTGCTTTACGATAACGGTCCTTTGGGTTGTTTAAGATTCTTCGCTGGTGCGGGTATACGTGGCGATATACACAATTCCGGTCTGACCGCCGATGTAATATTAGGCAAATACTTATCCTTAAATCAGTTGGAGAAGGCAGTTAATTTAATGAATGCCTTAAATTGGGAGACTTACGGAGCAATGTGTCTGATCTCATTGCATAAAATAGCAAATTATGTTTTCTATCGGGCCGACCCGAAAAAGAATAAAATAATAGAATTAATGGCCAAGGCTTTGAAAACGTTTACAGAATCTTTGAGTGAAGAAACCAAAGATGAATTTAGTGATCAAGTCTTTGATTTAAAAAGAAGATTTTTCTTTTATCTCTTACGGTAAGTAATCTATATTTATAGTTATAAAACATCTTTTCCTAATTCCTCTTTTTTTTTTGTAGGCGTAATCTCTTTGCCGAGGCTTTTGAAGTGGCTCAGGACATTGAGGATTATGATCTATTCATGGATCTTTATAATTTAACTAAAACGGATTCGAATCTTACAGAATTCTCTACTGCTGCCTTTAGTCAAGCAGCAGCTATTTTACATGAAGAAGATCGAGCCAATGGCAATTTAAGTATAGCTGGTGATTATCGTTCGGAATCGGCGTGTTCTCAATCTTCGATTTCAGACATTTCTCCACATAGCAAATTGCAACAACAACAATTACAACATCAGAAATTTTTAAAAAATTACATTCCGCCACTACCCTCCTTCAAATCGAAAGTATTTAATGCTGAAACGATAAAAATAAATATACCCAAACCGGAATTACGAAGTCTTGATATTGGCAAACAGCAAACAGAAGAACGGCAAAGACCTCCGCCCCCACCGGTGCCAGACAAAAAACAAATAACATTGAATTCAACATTAACAAATGCTACTACAAGTACAGCTTTGGCTAGCAATCTCGTTGGTTTAACATTAAAAGCAAATGAAACACAACAAACAAATGGAAATAATAATGGTATACAGGTAGCGAAGACAATTTGTGTTATATAGTAAATTTCTGCTTTCTTCTTCTTATAGATAATAGTGCCACATATAAACATTGGTCTACGGACTCTGATGTTTCCATTAATACAAGCTCTCCTTGCTACTTGCAATCATCGCCAAATAACATAGTAACTAGATCCAATGTAAATAATATTCAAGCTCATCTACCTACCGGTTACCTGCATATTGCCACACCAGTGATCGTAGCCGATCAAGCTGTTCTAGCCACTCATCGCAGTTATCAACAACCGCAACAATTACCGATTCTGACTATCCCGTCGTATCAACCAAGATTTTTTCAGCATCCTCTCGTATCAGGTCACATACCACCTACGCCAACTGTCTCTTTAGCTGCCCATAGTAATTCCAATGAAGAATATCAAAAGTCATTACTTAGTAAAAAGCCATCAGCCTCGATTTTAGCTAACGGATCGACGAATCAAAATGGCGGCAGTAATTCGTCTGTTCTCAGTCAGTCGAATAGTCTTTTAAATGGTAACATCAAAGAGAGCAGCAGCAGAAATATTACAGGCGAGAAAAATAAAGTCAAATTTTCGGATACCGTGCAAGTAGCTGTTGTACCAGTAAGTTTGCTGTTTTTCGTGTTCATTACCAAAAAAAGAGTCTGTTAACCCTTTGTTTACTTGATTAACCTGAGGTTCTCAGCCGGTGAAGGCAAATGCGTGTGTCCGTTATTAATGGCAAACGTTAAAAAAGTGCACAATAAATAAAACAAAAATAAATGTTGGAAAATAGAAGTGATTACTTCATAACGTGGTTCTAAACTTTTGTGAAAATAACGATTTGTTCACAATGAAAATTCTTTCAAGATGATGGAAACAAAATAAGTTTATGATATCATCTATTACTTTTTATATAGAAATTATTCTATGAAAATGAATCTAGGATTTTTTTTTATGAGAAATATTCACTTTTAATTACTATCAGTTTAAAGGTGTCTGTTCCATTGCAGGAGATACCGCGCAAAGAGAAAACATTAATCATGAAACGAAATGCTTATGCTAGACCACCTCCAACTCCTTCCCGCAATTACACTAATCCGAAAAAAGAATTGGCCGACAGTTTACCACTTTGCCATCCTAATGATGACTATCTAAAGGACTTCAACCCTCTGCCGACAGGTATATTAAATTAAAACTTAGAAAGAAAAATATATAAATTTGTATTAAAAATTTAGTTGAAATAGCAAGAACATCAACAATGTTTAAAACAAATCTAAATGATGAGCAAATTTTCTCCACTACTAAAACTACTAACACAACAATTACTACAACTACAACAACAACAACAACAGCAGCACCACTCCCAACTATAAAAGTAGTACACTTTGGTGTAGTTTAACACAAAGGCTATCGAGATTCTTTGTATAATAATAATAATCTAATAATTTGCAAAACGTCTCTTAATTTAATTAAAATAATTAACAATTGCCGTCCTTAACTCACAGCTTTAATTATTTTAGTAGTAGTTACTCATAGTAGATAAATATTTTCAATTGTAGAAATTTATCCACACAATGTATCAAAGTACAATTTGTTTGTTAAATAAATACGAGTAGTGCAGAAGATAGTGTTATTTCTTTTTGGCTATACCACTTTGTATTCTTTCCAGCTCGGCCTTGAGTTCCAAAAGATCGCGGTCAGGTACGTAACGTCTTTCCTCGCATTCTTCTGTATGTTCCTGTATAGACAACTCCACGCCTTCAGGTAAAGCTGCTTGAGCAATACGTAGAAATAACGGATAGATAGGAGCGTCGACGTCTTCGAAATGAAAATTGCGCTCATAAATTGTTAAACGATACTCAGCATCGATTGCAGCAGAATTTGGACGCAAACGTTGAACTGTCATGTGTTGTGGTGGCAAAGCATAACTAAAACGACAAGGTTTGATATTCACATCTATGCCAAAATAAAAACTTTCTATCATTACTATTACCAATCAGCGACGTCTATATCCAGATATTCAGCTACCTTATGGAGATAGCGTTGATAGCTCTCCAATATGGGATAATCGTAGCCTTTGATTTGTATATTTAAATTTTCAATTTGTGGAAATTTCGGCTTAAGACTCTGAAAATAGTAAACAACTCCACGTTAATATAAAAATATATTTTTGTTTATTTTTTGAACCTCCAAATAATCCGGTTCGTACAAATCGCTAACGAAAAGCGTTTTCGAGTCACTGATATTTCGTGTATTGCATAAATAAGAAATTGATGGTTGCTTAGCTGTTCTTTGCAAAAGAGAGGTGAACTGTAAATTTTAACAATTTGTTTAACAGAGAAATGTTTTAATAAATTCTTTTATTAAATTTACTTTTCGCAGCATTTTTATTTGGTTTGGTATTTTTTCGAGATGGTATTTATGTCTACATTAACAGCTGTTTTTCATATTGTGTCAACGTTCTATTGCTCTTTGAACTGATATCCTATTGTCATTTTCATTTGAATTAACAGCTGTTACTTCTTATGTTTCCCTCAGTAGTGTAAACATTTAACTTGAGTTAACATCGCAGCGCTTTTCACTGCTGATTTGTTAAATATTTTATTATACTTTAGCAACTTCGGCTATCGACTCTATTTTGTAAAAAAGATGGACTAGATAAATTACAAATAAGACATATAATAAAAAGGCTGTTTATTAACAATACAATAGCAAAGTCCGTGTGGGCAATGATATATAGATACAGATGTGAAACCATGGAACGAACGTTCATATATAAACATGTAGACGGCCAATTTTAATACGACTTCAAGTTACCTGAGAAATTTCGTTTGCCCCTGTGAGATTTTTGTACGTTTTATATTAAGATTTGATTTTATGTAAACAGAGATTAGCGAACAAACAATCAAGAAAACAAAAAAATGAAGAACTTGTAGAATTAATTAAAATTTCTAACTTTGTTGTATTTTTTACTTATTCATAAGAAAATGTCTTCTTTTTTTTCAATATTTGCTTCTAAAGAAATTTTGTGTAAAGCAATTCATATTTTATATGATTTCAACTCATATGTCTAAAATTCGTTTCATTTTAACATTTACTGCTTAATACTGCTATGCGCTTTATTGAAAATGAATGTAGAAATTTTTAGAGAAGGCAATGCTAACGGAAACCAATAACTCACAACATTATTTATCAACTTAATTATTGCATCTGTGAAATATAATAATATTGCATTATTTTGGTAAAAGTAATAGAAGTTGGAATAAAGAAGAAACCGTGCAAATATTATTACAAAAATGATAAAATTTAAGTCCTTCTTTGTATGGAATTGTGTGGTTTTTATCTTAATCCTGACGAGTGTAAGAGCACTATCAGATTCAGGCATAACAGTTAGTGCATTATCACCGGTAATTCCTAAATAAAGCTTCAAAAACGTCATTTCATTGCCTTGTCTTGTCTTTAGCTACTGATATAAATTTAACGTTTCGTTATAGAATGCTAACATTATAAGAGATAATAAAGCCGTCTTGGCCAACTCAAAAATCTACGTGAAGAGTAAGCCGTGTCTCAATCATCGTGAACAAATATTGATTTAATGTCTTTCTTACCTTGCAGTCGAATGTAATGTTAGAAATAATGAACCTATAGATATATCAATTACTTACTCTTTATTAGAAGTTGAATGCTCATATGACCCAGAGGTAAGTTCTTTGTAACCATTTTTTTTTACTAAATATTTTTTTTCTTTTTTGTCTAGTTGAAGCAGTCGTATGTGTCGTATCAAAATCAGTTGGAACATCCCAACAAAACTTCCGATTTATTCTTTAAAGGGACGGCAAATGCAAAATGTCCTGATCATATGATTGTATTGGAGGGCATGAAGACGAAGGATATTAAAACTGGAATAAATCCTTATAAAAATGCGAAACATCCGTTTTCAGTGAGTAATAACATTTAATTTTTTTTGTGTGCAATCTTGAATAATTCATGTTTGTGTTAAATTTCAAATAAGTGTAATTATATAGTTGATGATTTCAGTAAAGTTCTGATTCATCGTTTGTATTATCAAAATTATTACATTTTAAAATTTTTCAACTTTTGCAGCCCACTTCCAAACCATTGTTTATTGTGCCACATGATGGCATTTACGTACTAACGATTAAAATTGAAGCGAACGTTAATCCCGTAGAGTATTTAGCTTCAACTCATATTGAAATAGTTGGTCCTTATGGTTATATACCGGCCATAGAATACCCTTTGCTACCGGTAAGTTAAAAGTTAATATAAAATATATTCTTTGTTCCTTCTTTTTTCTTTTAATAAAAACCAAAACTTGTTTTTTTTTACAGTTTTATGGCATCATGTGTCTCGTTTATGTACTCTATGGTATAATTTGGTTGATAGTATCTTTTTTGCAATGGCGCGATTTGTTACGTATACAATTTTGGATTGGCGGTGTTATATTATTGGGCATGCTGGAAAAGGCTTTCTTTTATGCTTATTATCATAGTCTGAACAGTACCGGTGTTGTGGTACCCAGTGCCGAAATGGCAGCTGAATTTGTATCGTGTGCAAAACGTACACTGGCGCGTATGTTAGTTATTATCATGAGTTTGGGTTTCGGTATAGTGAAGTAAGTTTTAAAGAGAAATTTATTTGTTATTTATTTTTTTAATACTTTTTAATCATTTTATAAACTAATAGACCACGTTTGGGTCCCATGCTGCATCGTGTTGTCGGTGTCGGGACATTATATTTTATACTCGCTTGTGTTGAAAGTTATTTACGTGTCATGCATGCGAAGACTAAACGTAGTGAATTGTTAGTCGCTAATATTCCGTTAGCGTTTGTTGATAGCGGAATTTGCTATTGGATATTCACTTCACTGGTACAAACTACCAGAACGTTACGTTTAAGAAGGTATACTTTGAATTTTGTTTAAATTCAACGATAATAATAGTCTTCTTTACATTTGTTTTTGTTTTTTTTTTTTTTTATAGAAATATGGTAAAATTATCTTTGTATCGTCATTTTACAAATACTTTGATATTTTCGGTGATAGCTTCGACTGCTTTTATGTTTTATTCAATGCGCTATAATAAAAAGGAATATTGTACACCAGTAAGTTTATCTTCTCAAATTATCGTCCATATATTTTTGACAATTGCTTCGGCTTGTAAAAAAAGGGTTGGCGTCTTATATGGTTCGAAACAGCTTTTTGGCATATCCTCTTCTCAGTGCTTCTATTGGTTATTATGATACTATGGCGGCCTACTAATAACAATCAACGTTATGCTTTTACTCCACTCCTTGACAATCCAGAAGATGAAGATGATGAAGGTAAGTAGAATATGAATTATTTCGGTACAATGACTTCTGGTATATTTTTGTGGTTCCTTATTAAATTCCTTTTAATACTTGTAAGATATAGAGCTGTTAGAGTTACCTACTACGCAAGTGTAAGCATAATAACTCATTATTATGAGAAAAAAACACAAAACGATGCCTTAAGAAAGTTATCATTTTTATTTAGCAGACATCGCCATATGGAAGATGTAATTTGATTTGCACTTCCAATATCAAAGAGGAAAGCTGTTTTGTTCATCAATATTCAAAACATAATAAATTTATGGATAAATGTAATCATTTCTCGAATTACACATTCCCGATTTCGATTACACGAAATATAAGTGGGCAGGAGAGATGCGATAGGAAGTAGGTGCGGGTGATGATTCGCGCAAACTTATATATACCCTTACAACAAAAAAAAGTGGTGTTGCTGACTGACAATTAAGTTATTTTGAAAAAATTGCAAGCCGAGGAATATGTGTGGGAACATTATAGTTATTTGCCGAGCCCTGGGGTTACTGTAGGTTCGATCTACGTTTACCAGTCTGTCTGAAATTGTTGCGATTTATTCATAGAGCCTTCCGATCATGTTATTAAGGTGTTGCCATTTATATCAATTTTAGCAAATCCTTGATTGAAATTAACCACTATTAATTCCAAAAGTTTAGGTTCGCAGCTCTTACTTTGTGAAAAGAGAAGATAAATGCCAAAAAGAAAAATATTAATAAAAGTTTAACAAAAGAAGTCAATGAAGGGTTAAATATAAAACATGCAAAATTAGAACCTTTATATTTACAAGTGAATTCAAAATTGCCTTAATTGAAAAAGAAACGAACTATTCTGTAATACAGTTCGAGACATATTTTGGAGCATTAAATAAAACTTAATTTATTTGGATCTACGATACAAAATTTGTATTGATGTTTAGAATAGTATTAATAGATTTAATTGACGCAGCTGCTCAACTTCCTTTAGCACGCTACGATTACAACTCGTTTAAAAATTTTTTGGAAAATCTTTTTCTAGCTTCGTCATATTTTTACTACAAAAGAAACACTAAACACATTAAGAAAATTTTTTTATTTTATTTTAAGTAGATTATATAAAAATCTTTTTCTAATCTTGAGTCAAATTTTACCAAATTTTATATTTACGAGAACTGATTAATATCCGCAACTAATTATTCTAATTTATTAAAAATTAACAGAAGATCAATTTGTTGCCGATACCTATGGCGTTAAGATGCGTAGCAATCATACAAATGTTAACGGTGCAAAAACTCCACCCAATGCACCAAAAAATACCACTAATGAGGAGGACGATTTACGTTGGGTGGAAGAAAATATACCATCAGCCATGTCCGATCCTGCTTTACCCGTACTCGATTCAGATGAAGAAGTAATGAATACAAAATTTGAAGTTTCCAAAATGCAATAAACAATAATTCCAGTTCTGATTTGTTGCACCAAAGAAAGGATTGTTTCGTTGTTCGTTCGAGTTTATAAATCCTCTCCTCCTGGAAAATATATATATAAATATTATTTGATGTAGTATTTATTTTAGAAAGTTCTTCTTCATTTTTTTAAACATTGCTGGTCAATAAATATCCGGACTGTAATATAAGTGAAGGCTTCGTTCCTAAGAGTCTTTTTTTTTTTTTATATTAACCACTGTTCTATCCTCTGTGTATATTTTTATTTCAATTCTTTTTTTTTTAACACACATTCTTGCTACTACTACTAATACAATTAAAATGATTTTTATTATTGTTTGTAGATATCTGATAGAACACCTTACGAGTTGGCATTTTATCCCTCAATTTGTATTATTGTATATATATATATGTTTTTACATAAATGCTTGTAAAAGAAATCCTTATGTAGAGGATCTATTGATAAACACACACTGAATACAATAAAAAAAAAAATATTTAATTAAGCTAATGTTTAAGATCCCTATATCCCTTGCTACATGCGTACGTACAATTACATACATATGTGTTAAAAATAAAAAATCACTATTTTTTCACATATATAAGAATTGCAATATCCTTTTAAAAAATAAAAAAAAATTAATAAAAAAGATATAAAAATATTTAAAATATAAACTGAATTCTTTTTAATTTATTTCGTGTCCCAGTTGATTTATTTCTCTTATTGAGATCGTTTGGACACCGAGTTGCCGTTATCACACATGAAATTATGAAATTTTGAGTTGTGTGGTTCCCTATCATTGAATCATTTTTAATTGAGAAAAAATCAAACAAAACCAGAAATTTTCTAATCTATGGACTGAAAAGATAATATAAAAAATATGTTTTTAGCTGCCCGTACAGGGTTTACTTAAAGATAAGTGTTCACCTGTACAGTCTACTTAAGGCACATAGAGACCAATTTTGATTACCGAAACGTATCATATATGTATACATGGGATAGGGTTACAAGTGGAATAGCAAAATTTATTTTGTAAAAAAAAAAGAGGAAAATTTATAACTTCACACCAAAAAACTTTAAAAACATAGAAGATCGTTTATTAAAACAACAGGTTAGAAAACAATTTTATGAGAAGAAAAATAAAACAAAAATTTTTTTTTAATTTTTATATAACTTCTTTTTTTTCTTAAACACGTTTCTATTATATAAGGAATTTCTAAAAGAACAAATGCACCAAAACAATTTTAATAATTCTAATTATTTTGTTTATTTTATTTTTGATTTTAACACTAATAATTATTTAATAACTAGGCATTTATCTCTTTTGGAAAAAATCGGAGCACAAAACAAAAAAAAAAAAAAAAGAAAAGAAAACGAAAGAAAACGGAAATCTTTAATATATCGTTTGCCCAGATGTTAGTTAATCTTCCCCTTCCCTCTCCAATACTGTTTGTGACTTTTAAAGTCTTTTCAGTTCGATTCTGGTTTGACATTACGCCTCAGTATGGCAGCAGCCAAATCATGGGTCATGGCCACTTGTTGCCGTTGATCGGCTAATGGTTGAGTGCTACGCAAACCATTGACTATATCTTTGGTTTTACCAAAATAAATCTCGTTTAGTGTATTGCGTATTTTATTCTCCATTTCTTCAACCATTCGACCAATGTTAGCGATATGTGGCGAAGATTCGCTAACATTAGCATCCTGTTCAGTTTGGCGGGTAAGAGAACCGCCCAAATTCATGGTGCCAGATCCTTGTTTATTAGTTTGCAGCCAAAGCATAGCTGTAGAAGTCAATTTGTAATGCGCCGCCCGACCAGTCGGTTTTTCTTGCACTTCTACAACGTGTATAGAGTCCCAACAGCCTCGGATTTTTTTGCTACCATCACCGGCTTTCTTAATCAAAATTACAGCAGCAAACCCATGATCTAAATCCCATAAATACACAGATGACACACCCCCTTCATAATACATTTCACGATACTGATCAAAGGCATGATTGGCTTCAATTTCCAATTTGCGCAAACGTTCCGAAGGCATCTGACCATCTTCCAGAGGTGGATAATATGTATTAGACCATGGTGATCTATACGAATCACCGTCACGGTTATAATCGCACAATAGATAATCTTTACCATGCTCTTTATCCTTAGCTATTTTAAGGGGTTGATCGACAGAGGATAACAGGTCCTCACATAAATCTGGTGCCAAATCAATAAGGTCACTTAGGTTCTTTTCGATTTGTTGAGGCGGCAGCCGACGCATTAAATCCAATGCGCAGTCCATTTGCATATCAGACTAGAAAAGATATAAAATTCATGAAACACGGAATCTTTAAAAACTACCGCAATTTGGCACCTCCCTAATTGCTCGCGTATATTCATTTTTTAGAAAATATTAACTTAAATTCTATTACTCACCATTTTTTTATTATTTTTATTTTACACTTTTAATTAAATGCAAAATTTTTCTACAAAGCAAGATCACTTTTATTTACTTAATTTTTATTTTTTATTACTGTTTTAAATTCTTAACAATTTTTGCAATTTTTAATAAATTTTTTCCATTTATGTTTTTTTGTGAAATTTCTGTATTTGCTGATAAAAAGAGAATGTTTCCTTTTGCTATTTTCTACTATTCTCTTTTATTAATTGAAGTTGCCATATTAAAAAATTTTGCAAAACAATTGACATCAAAGCTGTTGACACAATGAAACCGCGCTTATATTCCCACAAATTGCAACATATAGAAAACAATGTAAACGAACCGTGCATTATGCTTGTATTTACTTCAGCCTCACATCTTTTTAAAAGACATTTTCAAATTGAGAGTTTAAAAATGAATTTGAAACTTACGTACAGAATTGAATAAAGCAGATTGAGTGCATCATCATAAAAAAACACGAAAATTCCAAATAAATCAACTTTATTCCTTACTCTTTATTTTCTTTTTCTTTTAATTAACAATACTTAGTAAAAATGTAAGCAAATTTTAATTTCTGATGTACCTGAAAATTTCTTTCCGTTTTTTATATAGACATATATTGTCTGCATGCAAGGAGTTCAGTACAGTTCAATTTTCGTGTCAATTTTGTATTAGCACTGAGCATTAAAAAAGAAAAATTACTGTGACAATCTCTCTCAAAGTTGTATTTTAACATTTTATTTTATTATTATTATTAAAAAATTATATGAAACCCCCAGTTCTTTAGTCTTTAATCCAAGTAAAAAACTTAAACTTTTAGACATTTCAGTTACTTTTAATAGCCGGTTAAAATAAAAATGTAGTGTTTAATTTTTCAGCTTTTGTATATATAAGTAACAATACAATAATTAGCAGCTATGTAACGAAGTACAATAAGAAAATTTTCATTTGTGTTATAGATTCTTTAGAAAGAAAAATTGTTTTTAACTTTGAAATATGTGAAATTAATTAATAAAAGTTATTGAAAAGTGAAATTTATGTATTTAATTTTTTAAGTTTACTATATAAAGTTAACTGTAATTCTTATTTTTATATAAGCGAAAAACGAAAATAAAAATAGATATGTGATTATGAAAAAATTTTATGACAACGGGCGTAAAATCACAATTTGCAAGAAGACGTAGCAAAAGCAGAGCAAAGAAAATAAACGATCAATAAAAATTGTTAAATAAATAAAATAATACAATTAACGTTTATACCGTTGTAGTTGCGTGAGTGGAAAGTGTGTGTAGTAAAAAATAAAAGTCAAAAAGACTTCTACTTAAGTGATTCCGATCGGTTATGTTTGATCGAGTGCAACTTGGAGTTTTTCAAACACGTAACTACAGAGTTTAATCGCTAATAAATATATATTTATATTAATACTGATACCTATTATAAGGCTAAATTTTTTGTCGAAAAAGTTTACTTTTACCATTATCATCACCGCCATCAACTAAATCGTATGCGTTTTTTTTCTGTAGATCATTCTCAATGTTGCTACCTGCCCAATCAAACAAACTACGTATTTGTGGATATTTATTTGGGTAAACATTTTTAATAATTGTTAAGAGAATTTTTCTGTTGTTGAGTTCAAATCAACAATTTCTCCCAAATATAAAATTAATTCCAATTAGATTAGAATATTAGCAAGTGACTTGAAATTTTTTTCATCTCTTTTCATTTAGTTGACATGGGTATTAACTTCTCTGAACCGCGTTAATTAATTATTTAATCTTCATCGAAGACACCATTTCATTCTTTGTAGAGGTCAATTGGTGACCTCTATAAACTACATTTTTTTTTATCTCCGTGGCATTTTCATCTTATATGCTGCGGCATTCAGCATCCCGTATATCTTTTCCTGTACGATGTACGAGTTAAGTTTTTCCTCTGTGAGAGTTTCACTTACCAACACAAAAACGAATTTTCTTCGTGTATTTCTTTTGTTTGCTAATTGGCGAAAGTATTTTTTTTTTCTTGTTTTCTTTCCATTAATTGATTTTTTTCGCGTTTAAATTAAAAGAAAGATCTTTTTTTTGCTATGCAATATAACTATGTAGAGATATATATTTATATTTTTAGGAGGAGAGAAAATATTTACTTTTATCGTTATAATTTTTTATTTGTTTATTTGATCATTTTATTCTATTTTGTATTGAAATGGAAAAGGATACAGGTTTAGAGCTAATAAAGTTCGTAGAGTTGACGTCATATTTTTCATCTAAACCGCTTTTATTCCATATAGTAGTACATAATAAAAGTTACAAGCATTTGCGACAAAAGTATTTCGCGCTTTATACTTGCATGTCCTATATAAAATATTTTAAGAAGACTAGCTTCTATCTGCGTCTGTGGTTAATAGGCACATACTAATTCAAAATAATATAACTAAAGGTAAATATTAAGCTTCGATTTATCGATATAAACAAGTCAAATATTTTCTGTTTAATACTTTGCCCTTGTAGATTAGTTTGTATACAATAATTCTTTTTTTTTTTTTTTTAATTTTTCTCCCAATCTTTGCTATTAGCAAACCAATTAAGGAAAGTGTTTGTCTTAATTTATGTAGAAATTGTTAGGAAATGCTAGCTAATGATAGTTCCTTCACGAAGGATCCATGAATTTATAGAGAATTCATTCATTAATATAATAAATTATTTATTAAATAGAATCAGTAGTTCAACATTTTTAACGCCAAATTCCATTTTGGATTCATTTTTTTAAAATCAAGAAAATCGTTTTATTTGTTTTTCATAATTTGTTAAAAAGCTGGAAAATTCATTTGACTTAATTTGGAACTCATTAAATTAGATTTATGAGATTGTTTTCATTTAGTAAATCTCTAATGAACGTTGTTTCCGTCGGAAGTTTGAACGATTGTCTAACTCGTTGCACAATGCGGGAACCGAACTATGCGAACTATAATTTATAGCAAAAATTATCATCGACAATGCCATGACCAAAAGACAAATTAACTTTTCGTTCGGTTACGAGTTGAACGAATACGATATTTTTTGCAAAAAATTAATTCATTAAATTAAATTGTATCCCTTATTTTCGAATTGAATGTTTCGGTTTGACTTAATCTCCTGCGTTAGCGATGAAATGAAGGCTAAGTAATTGCTTACGTTTAGGACAAGACTTATATAAGGAAATCTTGGAGAAACTGTCTATTTGTTGCTTGATTACCGAATATGATCGATTGTTAGCTCTCATGTCCTCGCTTTTAACGATTCACAAGACTTCTAATTACTCGATTTCAGAGGTACTATATACGATGTAAATTTTTTTATAATAAATTGTTGTCGGAAAAACTCGTAACGTCGTTGAAAAAGAAACTGAAGTTTTGAATGTGATTTGTAATGATTGACTATATTGCAGAGCTACTCCACGAAGTTTTAAAAGGTCTATCTACTAATGCTTATGGCAGATTTATGATAATGAAATTTGAAGATCAGTGGATTCATTTTGTTGTTATTTTTATTAACAAATATTTTTTTTTATTTACTCCGTCTATATTATTCTGCTGAATGAAGCCCAAACCATTTATTGCTGAGTTTGTGTTGCTCATGCATTGCTGTTTTCTCTAGCCTATCCGGAATCATCTGCTAAAGCTTTCAAACTTAATGCTCAGTTCTTTACTATTTAAATCCTCTAATGTTAGATTTACTGATCATATATAATGTCTTTAGGCTAAAGTAAGTACAATTTCCGTTGAATAATGAAGTTGCCCAGAAATAAAATTTGAGATATATTTTCTGCATTGCGCAAAAATTATAGTTTATAATATAGCTTATGCAATAGTAATATTTTTATGTACTTCTGGAAAATTCACTTATTTATCTTAATTTTCTGATTTTTATTTACTATATTGTAAGATCGCGATATACTAAAATAAGCCTGCATTTAACGACGACTGTCTTGTCTGTATCATTAGTTCTTGTATATTTTAAAATTCTTTTTTCATAAAAGTAGTTCTTCTGCTTTAAGTTCATTTTGTATTGTTCGATACACTTCTACCGCATGTATCTATAGTTAGTTTTCTATTCCGATATACGAATACATGCAAAGTATTGCAACAAGAAGACATATAAACATTCAAACATAAATAAATAGCTGTTGTGCGGAGTGTTGAAAATAAAACCAATAATTTTTTTTTTTTTTTTTTTTCCAAATTAATTATTTTGTTCATGTGATGATGTGTGTGTTTAAATATCAGACTATATGCCATACTCTACTTCACTTCGTTAAATTCAATTCAATTGTATCCCATTTCTGTAATACATTATGAATTCACTAACATTTCGAACTAAAGGTGGTTGGTTAGATGGATTTCTGTCTTATATTTACATTTACGTTGATTTTTGTTCGTCATTACGCATTGCATGATTTAAGTAACTACTGTTGTTTATTGCATATTCAGTTTTTGTTTGCGGTGTGTCGATCGTAGCTTTTAATACTTTGCTAGTTTGTTTTTTTTTTTTTTTTATACCCATATTTAAGAAATGTAATACAAAATCATTAGCTAATTTGTTTGATTTTTGCTAAATTTAGTCTTAGTTTGCTTTTAATTTCTATATTTATGTCTTCATATATATTTCAACGACTCTTATGTTAAAAACTAAATTAATAAAGTCATAATAAATCGATGACCTTGTCATAAAAAAGTGTAATAAAAAAAGTTTTTATTTAAATTTGAAGACAGTTTTTTTTCAATTCTTGAGTGTGGTTTTTATTAACTTATATTCGCGATGCTTTTTTTTGCATCCACCACCGAAGGTGAGGATTATATTCAATTTTATCATTTTGTTTGTAACAACCAGAAGGAAACTTTGATGATCCCACAAAGTATATATATTCTTGATCAGCTTTAAATTTACAATCGATTTAAGCATGTCCGTCCGTCCGTCCGTCTGTGTTAAACATGCTCCTGGCCACAAAAATGAAGATACCGGCTACCAAATTGAAGGAAACATTGAAAGTTCTCTCACATACGTAGCTAATGAAGACGGGCTAAATTGATCAGAGGCCACGCCTACAATATAAAACATATATATATAAATAAACCGGGAAATACGCTTATTTCTGTCTTCACAGGATTGCATAAAAATAGAAAAAATCTGTACACGCCCACCCATTAAAATTTTGTTTTTTCTTTTTTTTTTTAAGATAAAGGTGGTGGGTATAAAAGATTCTTTTTTTGTTTTTATTAATTCTATAGAATTTTTTTTTTTATTATTAATTTCATAGAATCTTGTTAACTTGAAAAGTTTTAAAAAAATGATGTGATGGCTAAAATGGCGTCAGGAGATCTTTCTTTAACTAGCAATAGCAGTCAAGAAGGTAAGGAGTGGAGAATAAACGAATTATAACGTTATACTATAATATCTTGTCTTTTAGAAGAAAGTCCTGAATATGCCGATTACGATCGAACTTTGCGGCCACCTTCAGATTCTAGTAGTGGCACATCAGCAGCTAATATGAATAATACGAACAATAATAATAATGCCAATAATGCTGGCACTATTGGTAGCGGTGGTGTTAACAGTGGTTTGGGGAATCCGAAAAAGTTTGATTCCATGAAAATTCAATATGACTCGGCTTTGCTTGAATTGCAGACGTTACGACATCAACATGCCGACACAGTCAGAAGATGTGATAATCTGGAAAGTCAGTTAGCTTTCTATCAGGAGCAGTATAATGCTGCTATGAATCAACTTAAAAGTTCAGAAAGAAACAAGCTTACAGATGTAGTGGCAGAAAATGCTCTATTAAAACAACAGAATAATATGTTAGAATGCAAATTAATGCGTTTTGAAAATGAGAATGGCAACTCGCAGGGAGATGGTCGCAACAGTAATTCGTATTATTGCGATTATAATGAAAGAAGCGGTCCTGGTGGTGGAGGAACTGTTGGTGGGGCTGTTATTAACAAATGTAACGGCACTTGCGCCAAAAGTGAGAAACTAAGTGAAGAATTGATTTTAAGCAAAGAACGCAATAATGATTTGTTAGAAGAGCGTAATCTTTTAGCAGCTGAAAGAGAAAAATACAAGAAGAGCTACAATGCTGTTTTAGTTGATCTCGACAAAGAACGAAAGTTTTATCGAGATTCACGTGAGCAATTCAATATGCAGAGAGAACAATTTCAATTACAACGAGAAATTATGGAGAAGGAAATTCAAAAACTTAAAAGCTTATTGGCGGCTGAATCGAACAAAGTTTTAATGATTACGATGCAAAAGGGTCGCATAGAAGAGGAATTGAATCAATTGCTCTCCGAGAAAGATAATGTTTTGCAAGAACATCAAAAGATGTCTGATGATTTGGCAGCAGCCAATAAGGAATTGGATCAATATAAGAAAGAAGAAATTGTTTATAAAAACGAATTGCAAGCGTTGCAACAATCCATAGGAGAATTGAAAAAACGCGATTTGTTGAAGTCTCGCGAAAGCACGTGGTCTAAGGAGTTTTCGGATAGCAAAGATGATTTCAAAGAAATCGAGAAGTTACGTAAAAATCTAGAGAAAGCCCATGCGGAAGTGGATCGAGCGGCTCAGGATTCGGAAGAGGCCAAACGAGTGCGTGATTGGGCTATTTCTCAGCGGGAGAAAATTGTTCAAGAGCGCGATTCTGTGAAAACGTTGTGTGATAATTTGCGCAAGGAACGGGACAAAGCGATATCAGACTTATTGTCAGCCATTAGAGACAGTGAGAAGATTAAGAAGCAAAAGGATGAGGCTCAGAGAACGATTGATGTTCTTAAAGAGCAGTTGGAACAAAATAACAATGTGAATTCTTCTGCGCGCCGGAATTGTCGCACAAGCACTTATGAGGCTGAGGACATGTTGGCTATTGAACTGAACAATTACCATTCTGAATGTGATATGGGCATCATATTAGACGATAGCAATCAAAAGCATTTAGTATGTGGTGTCACAAATGTGTCCCCGGCATTTGGTAAGCTAAAGATTAATGATGTCATTTGCAAGGTCAACAATATCGATTGCCAAGGTTTAACCAAGCATATGGTGCTCGATGAGATTAGAACCAGCGCTCCGAGAGTAAGTCTATTAATTTCTCGCACACGCCATAGCAAAAGGCATTTTTATACTGTACACATGAATTTGCAGCAGAATCGTAATCATGGCATACAAGTGGATGCGGGAGTTTTCATTTCAAAGGTAGAACCCAACTCTTTAGCTGCTTTTGAACCTGAATTAGAGGCCGGCGATCGCATTCTCAGTATTAATAACAAATCTATGGAGGGGATGCAATCGTTAGAGGATGTGATGAGTTTGTTAAATGATGAACGTAATGAATCCATTACATTATTCGCCTTAAAGAACGTTCATGATTCGCCTGGATCTGAAACACAAAGGCGTATGACTACTTCGGCTGCACAGACTGATTCCGTGGATTCGATGCATCGAGTAACGAGCAGTAAGCATCCCTCGAAAATTGCTGAAATGTTAAGCAAGTTTAAAGAGAAAATTCACATTTCGAAACCGGGCTCAGATGGAGATCATTTTGCCCAGGAACATGATGCTTTGGCTGCTTTGGATTCTGTATTGAGTGAAAACTCATCAGAGAAGAGCAAAGAAAATCTTTTTAAACGCAATAAAAGCAAGAAAAAAGAGAAAGAATCGGCCGCTAAAACTATGGGCACTTGGCCTAGAACTAATATTTTGCAAGCAACGCACGAAAATCCCACTGGTACTATTGTGCAAAGAGAAAAGAAGCGAGCGCCATTGTCTCTATTTACAGCGGGACCGATAAATGTTGACAAAGATGATGATGGACGACCGGATTCAGATGATGCACCTCCGCCACCCTTACCACCCGCACAAAATAAGCCTCAGCCTCATATGCGTAATGGTGTGGCTAGCACTGTAAAGCACAATCCCAATCGCAATTCGAACCCCATACCATGTACAGTTCTTTTTCAAAATAACGGAAGTGGTCAAATAAATGCTAGTGGCACTAACAATGCCGGCAGTAACTATGGCTCCAGTAATTATATGCGTCATTCGGTGTACGCCACTACTCCCACCACCTTGGAGACCGAGTCAATAGTGATAGAACAGACAAAACCTTTACAAAGACCAGCACCGATATGTGCTACCAATATGCGCCCGAAACAAGCCGACAAATATGGAAATCCTCGTAATCATGCACACAATTACCAGAATCGATATTCACTCAATATAACACCAACCGAATTCTACAAAACTTCTGGACAACAAGCGCAGCAGCAAGTTATAAATACCGGTAATAATGTAGGTGGCAGTGGCATGAATGGTGGAGTTGATATGTTGCCCCGCAAACAACATTTGTTTGATATGTTCCATAACGCACCGAACGCTAATAAATCAGCACCAAATCCTGCCTTATTTGTGCCCCTCCAACCGCCACTGAACTCAAATTTTGGGCGGAACAATTGTTCAAGCCAACAACAACAACAAAACTCATTGGATATGATTTCGCTTAAATCGCAGAATTCCATTGATTCCATTTTGTCCACGAAAAGTCCTCCTATAAGTGAATACGCAGCTCTTGCCAATTACCCTAAAAGGGGATTACCGATGCCGCAGTCAGCGCCTGGATCAGCAACGAAGAATGTTTCGAAATACCCGAGCGATAGTGAGAGTATCGCTTCCGGTATCACCGGTTGTGGTGGAGGACTGTTTCACTCGTCTAATAATCCGCCACCATCCAGACATTTACCTTTATTTCCTTCCTTCACGCAATCGGCGCATTCACATGCTATGCGTCCCATAAGGCACTCTAGTCCTTTGACATTACCCTCACCGCCGCCTCTCCATCCAAATGTACCGTCCTCTTCTTCGTCGGCGCCTCCTCATCATCTAGATTCTTCAATAGGTATACCGACGTCTTCTGTCGATAAATTTGATATGGATTATATGTCTCCCAATCATTCACATCAGCAGCCTCATCCACAATACTTAAGTGATTACCCGCCTAGTATCCCATCTCATCCTTTTCACCCTAGCTCTGCCGTGTCAGCAAGCGGAGCCAGTATTATCTATGAAGGCGGTACTTTTCCTCGCAAAAAAGATCATCAACGTTTACGTATACCATCTAACCCAAGTGTGGCAAGTAAAAATAGTGGTGTAAAAAATAGCTCAGGATCAATTGATCATCACTATTCGTCAGGCATTAACACCCCATCGGGAATTGTATCCTCTGCCATAACACCATACACCGGTGTGGTGCATCACCATACGGTTTTAACAAATGTAGCAGCTAACGGCGGTAATAGTGGACGAGGATCGCCTATGCCACAGGTGCACGTAGAAGTGCTTAGCCACGGCGGCAACAAACGCAATTCAAATGTGCCCTCGGATTTTTTATGCCCTGGAGATCTTAGAAGAGTCACGATCGAAAAAAGCGACAAATCGCTTGGCATTACTATTCAATGCAACAATAATGGTGGTGGTATATTTGTTTCGACTGTAGCCGACAAAAGTATTGCCACACGTGCTGGTCTTCAGGTGGGCGATCAACTCTTGGAAGTATGCGGTCTCAATATGCGTTCGGCTACAAATGATATAGCAGCCAATGTGCTGCGTCAGTGCGGTAACTCAATTACCATGTTGGTACAATATAACCCGGAAAGTAAGTTTAAAAAAATCCAATAATGGCTTATTTTGAACAATTTACATCTTTATAGAATTTCATTCGGCGGAGTATGAAGGAACACACAATTTAGAACCGGAATCATCTGTCAATCATTCGGGGTCACCCACACCTCGCAATTCGCCAAGACCACCAATACGTCCGATAATGGCTTCTTTGCCACCAATGCCTATTTCCACATCGACGCCAAATAGTTCAATGGCTCATAGCGTTGTGATGCCTCAGTCAGGGTCTTTAATGTCACAACAATCTATGAAGGATCAAAGTTTTGCAGATAGTTTAGAAAATCAATCGGACATAAGTAGCAGTCAAGATATACCCTCGTCTGCAGCTACTACCACAACTATTGCCTCTACTACTTCTGCGTTACCCTACGAAGAAGAACCACGATACGTCACATTGCATATGGATAAATCAAAAAATCCGGGAATAAAATTGTTCGGTGGAAACAAAGTCGGAATTTTTGTGCATGATGTTCACCCAGGATCACCATCTGATAGAGCCGGAATAAGAAAAGGAGATCAAATCTTAGAATATAATGGAGTTGATTTAAGATGTGTTACCGCCGAGCAGGCCGCCAATGAAATCTCCAAATTAACGGACACTGTAACCATGTTGGTGCAAAATAAATTAAAAAGTGAGTAGAACAAATTTATTATAATGAGAAAAAGGAAATATGTGTGATAATTCAACTGCACTAAGAAGTCAATTTGTTGGTGAAATTTGTAGTGAGTTTAAAAAATTTTGTTAATTTTTTGCGTTTTCACTTGAAGAATTAAAGCAGATTAAAGATAAATCAGGCGACTCGTTTTACATACGTGTGGGATTTGATCGTACTGGTGATCTGAATGAGGGTGACTTACGTTTTGTAAAAGATGAAGTTCTTTATGTAGATAATACCGTTTTCAATGGGACTTTTGGTTTGTGGCGCGCCTGGAAATTAGATGCTAAAGGCTATCGAAAGGAATGTGGAATTATACCCAGTCAAATGAAGTGAGTTAGCGATAAGAATGATGAGAGTAGATTCAAATATAAATTTTTTAATTGTTTTCAGAGTTGAAGAAGAATTGCGTGCCGCTGAAGTAGTTGAATGTGACGGCAATGGCACGGCACGTCGTGGTAGTACCTCAACACGTCGTTCATTTTTTCGTCGTAAAAAGCATCAACGCAGCTCCTCACGAGACTCCACGGAAATCGCCAGTTTTAGTAATACCCAATTGAGTTATTTTCCCGATTCCGGTATACTTAATGACGATGGTGGTATACTAAGCTATCAACGAGTGGAACGTTTAGACTGTAAGCATGAAAGTTACAAATTTTTATTTTGTTTATTTTATTTATTTTCTTTACTTCAGCTCCAGTACGTCGACCAGTCTTGATTATAGGACCGTTGTCAGAATGTGTTATGAATCGATTAACTATTGATTTTTCTAATCTATTTAAAATGTGTGAAGTGACAGTTATGGATTGTTCTCAAGAGGCTATGGAAGAAGGTCTACAAAAAAATATATTTGTCGATTATCGTAGACGCGGCAATAAATTTGAATGCACCACTATAGAGACTATTAACAACACTTGTAAAAACGTAAGTCATCATAATATTATTATTTGAAAATGATTAAAATTGATGCAATTCCTCTTAGGATCGACGTCACTGTATTTTGGATATCTCAATATCGGCTGTAGAACGTTTACAACGTTTACAAATTTATCCTATTGTATTGTTATTGCGTTTTAAATCGGCTAAACAAATACGTGAAATACGAGATTTTGGAACAGAAAAAATATCAGCGAAAGCTGCTAAAGAAATGTATGAAAGAGCCCTAAAACTAGAAAGTGATTATAAACAATATATATCTGGTAAGATACGTGGAACCAAAAAAAAAAAAAAAAAAATTGACTTTAATATTTGAATTAATATTTTTCATTTTCTAGCTGTTATACCTGGGGTTAGTATAAAGCATATGTGCACTCAAATCAAAGACGCTGTTGATAAAGAGCAAGATAAACTTTTGTGGGTTCCGGTAACGAATGCTTAAATCAATTTATTAACATCTGAAGTATTTATTATTTTATCTTATGAATTATTGCTTAGACTAACGCACATTTTGTTTACTTGTAATTTATTTATATGAACACATTGATTTTTTTTACACACACACACGTATATATATATATATACATATATATATATCCAATAGTTGTATAGTTTTTTTTCGAAATTGTTTTTATTATATATTCATGGGTTTTCAATTTACACTTACCCACCACAGAGGTATATTCACTTTTTCAAATCTCATACAGCTTCATATGTATCAGACTTCCTTTGAAATAATTATTCATGGTAAGAGTGAATAAGGGAATTTAGACATGTTCGTTTGCCCGAGACAAAAATGTCTATAATAATAAATTTAGTCACAAACTCTCTCTCTCTATCTTTATTATATGCATTAAAAAGTGCCAAAATATCAGCTAAATTGATCAATTTATTGGAATACAATTTGTAAAAATCTGATCTCCGCCCTTATATGATGTATATTATAATTGTAATAGTACTATCAAAATTTTTTATACATATGATTACTTTAATAATATTAAGAAAGATTTGTTTAAAAACCATGTCGGTCCGGGTGTCTTTCCATCTGTTACCTGTTTTGCCTGTCTCTGGAGGTCTGTAATAAACATTTTTCCATGTCGGAAAACTTAAGTTATTGGCTCCGAATTTTGCACTTAAGTTAGTTTTGAAAACGGGTCAAATCGATCAAAGAACACGCCTATAATAAGGTAATTTTTTTGTTGCCTTGGATATGCCTTTTACATATTATTATATGAAAATTTTCGTATAAAGGAACCTATGGAGGAATACATTTTTTAAGAACTTCATCAATATTTTACTTGTCGAGAATTTTTTTTTCTTGTTGAAACACAAGGTGTTCGCTATAGATTACGGTTACAGATAAATCAAACATATTTTCCAATCGGATCTACTAATGTCATGTCATGGATATTGAAAAATTTTTCTAAGTTTTTAAAACTTTTTGAAAAATTTTTCAAAGATTTTTCTAACTTTTGGAAATTGAAAAATGACGGAGGCGGATAACTTAGAACAAGTTATCATCATTTCATTTGTAATGACAATTGATATACAATGAAAATTCCTCCTCATCTTGTCAAGTAGGAGACGGTAAATGCTGTGAGAGGCTTAAGTTAAAAAAAGCTGTGTCCAATTGATGCAAGTGAAATGAGCACCAAATTAAATGTTCGTTACAAATTGTAAAGTTAATGAGCGACCACACAGCTTGGTTATGCTTATTAATAAGTAACGAATAAGTAACGATATTTTTAAATAACAAACTGCTTAACTTTCCTTGGTACATTATGCTCATAATGCTGTCAAATGTTTTTGACGAAACAATTTTTTTTAATTTAGAAAATTTATCTATTTTAGAAAAACTATAGAAACCAACAAGTGGTGGGTGTCTCTAGAGATTCAGTTTTAGCCAAAAATAATTTCATACTTAATTTTAAATATCTTATTAGTATTGTGTTGCGTCTATAATTGGTTCTATATTTGTATTTTTTTTTGTTTTTTTTTTTGTTTTCATATTTAACTTACTCGTCTTACAATGAACTTTTAAGCGCTTTAAATGAAAAGTATTTGCTTCGACTTTTGTTACATTATATTATGTTTAATTGCATTTTCTATTTTTATAAATACTAATTATATATATATATATATTATATGCATAAATAATTTTAACTTGATTTGCTTGTTAAAGGTTTTGTTTACATTAAATGAAAAATGATGTATATGTCGAGAGATTTTGTTATGTCTAACTAACAACAACAACTGAAATTTTAGAATCAATCAGTGCCTTTCTACTTGTGAACAAGATATAAAAATTGTTATATCTTTTAGACAATAAATTGAAATTTTTACAGTAAAACTTTGTATGGGGGATAGGGTCAATTTATTTAAAAATACAAACACACACACACACACGTACATACACTGTTATACAAATATTTTTTACGTTTTACAATATATTAAGAATATTTATATACATATGATGTATTTTATATGAAAAAAAAAAAATATTTTTAAATAAAATTTGTAACTTTTTAAAATCATTTATGTATATTTACTACTACTACTACTACTACTGTAGTATGGCAAGAGCTACTAGTGATAAATAAATGAACGATTATTTGCATTCTGAGATTGGGTTCAGGATGATATGGAAATTCGATTAAAAATATATTTATTGCTGGCTACTCAGGACATAGTGATGAATCAGAGCCATACACATTGATTGCAGAAACATTGTATAAATGTGCATCGGCTGGAAATTGATTGTCTGCACTTTGTTAACATTTAATATTGTCGGTCTTTCATCTTCAAGATGATATTGCCCATGACCGATTTTATCGCAATATTACGCAAATTACGCATGGAGTCCATTCGTTAAAATCAGCGGAGACCGACCCATCTCTTGTTCCACCTACACATCCATGAGTTTGTGTTATATTTAACACGGAAATACTGCCTGGTCTTTCATTCTTAATTTAGTTTTCTAGGTTTCCCAATCATCATCTAAAATTGCAGACTCGCTTTTTTCTGTAGGATGTATAGCGGCAGATTGTATTTCATTTATTGCCTAGAAACCGATGCTATAGAATCATGTAAAAAATTTAACTTGCGATATCAGCCTTTTGCGATCTCTTCTTACGTCATATCTGCCGACATCTAAATACCTGTCGCTTAACAAAAATTTGTTGTAGTATAGAGTTAGTATACAAACGCGAAGAAAATTTACTATATAATCTCTTTCAATATCGCATTTGTAATAAAAAAAAACAGCTGTGAAGAGAAACATAAACAAACCTAAACATATTATTTGAATTTTGCAATTAAAATTTGTGCATTTTGTGATTGATAATATGTTTAGACTTTCTCTCGAACGTTCAAGAAGACGTCAAAAAAAATCAAGATACTGGAGATATAAGCCTAATACTAAAGGCTTCCTCCATCAAGGAAACCAAAAAATAATACGTTTATATATATTTATATAAAAAAAATAAAATCTTAAACCTTATGTATAAAAAATAGGAAATTTATTTAAGAAAGCAGATATTTGCAAATTAAAATTTTGTAAAATACTATTTTTATTTCATTTTGCATGTTTAATATTTGGTATGATATGTGTTTTGTGTATACAAAACAAACGAACGTCAATTTATATCTCATTTTTTACGATTCTCTCATTATATTGGAAAATTTTCCCGTACTCTATTGGAAAGTTAGCGACACTGTTACGTGATGCTTGTGAAAGCGACTAATGCAAATCACATTTCAAATACTATCGATTTTTAAAGGCGATACAAGACCCTCTTGTTTCGCATGTATTTTATTTACACGTATATCTTTATTCAAATACCTATGATATCACAAACATAACCTGGAAAATGAAACTACTAAAAACCCATTTCGACATGAAAGCATTCCGCTGATATGAACTGACAAACGATACTTGGCACGTATGCGTAATCGCGAACGTAAGCTGTGAGCTGAGTCCAGTTTGTCGTTTTCGAGTCGAAAAGATTTTAAAATTTTTGTGGTATGTTAACAACTAATATCCAATCCAGTATGCGTTATAAATTTTTCGCGAGCAATACGATCGATTTTACTCTTTAACAACAGCCGTAAACCGTCCTTCGTTTTGATTCTCGTTTATTGATTTAAGATCATTAGCAATAAAGGTTCAATCAATTTCATTAACAGATTTTTATAATATTATCTTGTAACGTTTCCACCTTAAGTCTATTTCTGTACAAGCAGGCATTGAGCAAATTTTTAATTTGACGTTACTTGAAGCAAAAGTATGTCGTTGCTGGCAAATTTTTCACTTCCATCGGAACACATTAAAAATTCCAGATCGATCAGTAAAATTATCTAGTTTGGATAATTAATGGAAACTCCAAATCCGTTTATTAAAAAAAAAATTCGAGTTTTAGAAACTTCTTTTAAAAGTTGCTAAGGGACGGAAAGCTTTGACGGCGAACAAGCTAAAGAGCAGAGCTTTTCCGTATAGAACAAAAAACTTCTCTCATTTAAAAAACTTCTGATGGTCGCTAATGTTCATGGAGTGATTGTTAAGAATGGCAATCACCACAAAAATTGATTGATTGATTATACTGAAGATACGGTTTAGTAGTAGTGCCTCCTATTAACCATCGTAGTTGTACGAAAATAAGTATGAACTAGTGTAACAACATTTAAACCATACTCGTTTAATTGTCATTATGATCTTAAGTACTCGGACAAAGAGAACGCGATTTATATGAACGTGAATGTCTCATAACTTCTGTTTCGTTTTTTTCTCTCATGCATTGAGATTATATCGACAGTACTTTAATTTAAAATAAAAATAATGTCCATCATATGTCTTTATTTTGAAAAAAATGCATTCGTATGTTTATTAAATTAAACATCTGAACGGTTTTTGAAAAATTATTACACTTTCTTTATTCATGCGTAAATACTGCATTTAATGTATACTGAAGTAATAAAAATAAAACATAGAAAACAAATACATTTATATTTATATATATATATGTGTGTAGTAGCTATCTTAAAAATGCTGGATTATCACTAGCCTTAAATGTTAAGCAATTTATTTAAGTTTTTTGTTTAATTTATAAAAACTGTTCTAGATTTTTTATTATAATTTCAAGAATTTTATTAAAAAATTATATTGAAAAAATGAATTTTATTATTAAAAAAAAAAAAAATTATTTATCATTTGGGACCGATTTACCATGTTTTTGACCTATTTGAGTCCTAACGAATTTTTTTGTTCTAGAGAAAGCTGTGATATCGTAATTGTGGCACAAGAGTAAATAAGGAGACAAAGCGAATAAAGCTGAAGCGATTCCGTTTCCGTTCTGTTCCGTTGAGAGAACATGAACTTTAATGATTTAATTTCCGATGAGTATTTTCATGTGTTGTAAACATTATTTCACACAAAATAAAACAAAATTGAATTTTTAAATAATTTCGTCAATAATGCAAATGAAAATGAAAGTCTTTTTACAGTGTACTTGAATAATAAAAGAATAATTCTTATTACGTTAGCAGATAATGGTTCAATTTACTAGAAAGAATAAAATTTGTAGTTTCTTGTCATCTTGCTCCATATTTATTTTATTATTAAATTGTTATTATTGCCATTATTATGATTTAAATATAATATTCCGCTGAATTTGGTTTTTGTGTGAAACTATTTGTTTCCATTTATTTTTGTAAACTTTGTAAAATGTGTGGGCATTCCCACTCATTTGTTAAGCATTTTTCATTATGCTCTTAACTCAATATATCGTTTATTTCACCGAATAAGAAGAAGAAAGAATCTATCTTCAAAAGCAACTTATTTACTAACAACAATATTTTTCTACATTTAACTGTTATGGCTTATATAAAAGTATTTTTTATATTATTATGTTTTTTCTTTTTTGTAACAATTGTTTTCATTTTAAATTGTTTTAAGTATTTTCAAGGTACAAACGCTCTCTGTGTATCTTTTTTTATTTCTTAAAAAAACATTATGTTTGATAGAATATTTACAATATAACATAATGTTCAAAATTAAAATCTATACAAAATAAAATGCTATTATTATATACAGAAATAAAAATTGCGACTAGCTTATAAAAAAATTAAAAGAACAATTATAACTATTAAAATGAATTTTGGAATGGACTAACAAATCATCTGAAATGATTCAATTATTTTATACGGATTACTACCGATATATGCTTAACTGCTTCCTCTATAGTTTCTAAAAAAAGATTGGAAAGAGTTTATGGTGTAACTTTTGAAATTGTTTAATTCGAGTTTGATTAAATTTTAGTATTGTGATGGCATTCGATCTGTTTGTGATAGATGGTGAAAATTGCTAGGTTGGAATTTGTGGTAGAAGGTATTATGGGTTTATGCGGATATATGCAGCACTCAGAAAGGCTTAAGATTGACCCATCTATTATTATACCGATCTGTTCAGAATAACGATTTAAGCTTGTCTGTCTGGTGTCTTCTTACATTCACCCTAGAGATCTAAATTGCGGGCCTTTTGACGCGTGTGAAATTTGGCCTGCTGACGTGCCTTGGCCAAAGACCGAATGCTATTGAAAATGGATTCGATTCTACAATTTTTACGGCCACTCCCCATATAGCGCCCCATTTGAATGGAGTCTTTATATAATAAAAATTAGTATAAACTACTATTTTGGTACATGAGATAAATGTGAAAAATTTGTTTCGGATGGGGCCGTTTTTTGAATAACCCCGTATAAAACTTTTTTTTATGAAAAGCAAGACTTTATGTGATAAAAAGATATAATGTTTTGTATTTTGTGATGTAAATATGTCTCTAAAAGTAATTTGACTTGAAAATGTAGAAGACTCTACTAGGCCTATGGTCGACGGCCTATATGCATTCTTTTGAAAAATAAGTCTTTGTGTGGCGAAAGAGGTTGATCTTTAATATTTTATGCTGAAAATTGGCTCCAAATAGTAATTTGACATAAAAGTGAACTACATCGAATTTTGGACTAGGTAGGCCTATTTTTCGCTTCACATAAGTGTTCTCATGAAAAGGACGGCTTTATATGGGAAAAATGAGTTCCTAATAGTAATTTCAAATTATAAGTGTACTAAATTTGGATCACCCAAGTTTACATTTTGGTAAAAAGCCTAATATATTTATAATTCTTGGTGTTTTCTCACGGGAATAAATGAAAATTGTATTAGGCAAGGCAGGTGCAGGGTATTGAAAGATCGGGCTTGGCCAACTAAAATCTTTTTACTTGTTTGTCGGAACGATGTTCATTTGTTTAATTTAATTCGATTAATTGGTAACAATAGAAGAAATTACGCAGATCCGAAAGACAAAAGTGCTTTAAAAGTGAATTATGTTAAAACTACTTCCTAATCAAAAAAAAAAAAACAGTATGACTTTTCAGATTATTAACTATTAGAGTTTCAGACTGATATTCATTGTGATGCTATGATGTTGTTGGTGAATATGAACAAGATTGAATGTTTATAAAAAAAATATATACACATACTTAAGGGTAACGATTTTTAACCCTCATAGAAATTAAATTCTTCTTTCGGTTTATACCATTCCTCGGCAGCGTGTTCGTAGATGGCGTTCTTCACTTTTTCTTCGGCAACTTCAATTGGATGTCTATTGTCGCTATTGTAACTACCCTCCGAACGTGGACTTCGTGATGTTGTTCGGAAATCGAACGGTATGTTGTAACATTTGCATATACAGCAAGAGGGGAAACGAAACCAATCAGAAAAAATGCCACGACATTCATTGTTTGGATCGTACGCAAGCAAACGATGTAAACGGTATTGCTGTTCACAACGACAACCTTCCCGGCAATACATCTGTTTGTGTTCATGGGTGCACTTTTCCCAATGCACATACTGTTCGAAAGGATAGAGATTAAGTAAAGCCAATACCTCACCACGTGTATTATTAGCCCAGAAAGGTGCTACCACTTCTTCTTTAACCGGACAAGCATTACTGAAATGAAGAAATTTAACAAGAAAAAATGAAAAAATTATATTTAAGAAAATTAAAACTTACACTCCTCTCATATGCACTGGAGGATCATGTTTCATAGTATCCTGAAAAAGTTGCCCATCATGTATCATTGGTTTATGTGGTGATACCAAAGTCGAAGGGGTAATATTTGATATGGAAGGTTTACGTACTTTTTCGCCCAATAATAATTCAGCATGAGAGGGTAACAAACTAGTTGAAGCTGGATTTCCAGAGCTAGCGTACTTATGATACTGAGAAGTGTTAAAACGATTATAATTTTTATTATATTTAAAAGGAAAAGTTTTTGTGGTTGAAGTTTGTGTTGAAGAGGGTGTGGTAGTTCCCGGCACAGTAGACGCGTAAACATCATTCGGTGAGGATACCGTTTGATTTGATCTGGTGGTGAATGACTTGTTTCCAGGAGATTCAGTAGGACTTATTTTTAATTTTAGTTTAGCGGAAATTGTTGAATTAATTTTGACCAAGTGCTGTGAAGGCCGATAACGTTGCGAAGACGGTACGAATGGCTTCCTTAGCTGTTTCAAAGGTATTCTTTCGGCTACTGATTCTGGTTTAGCGGTAGTTATTGTTGGTATAGATGTAGTTGTGGTAGCAGCTTTTGTGGTGGTTATTGTAGCGGTTGATAAATTAATACTACTCTCCGTGGTATGGATGAGAGGAGCGACAGCCGCTGTAAATTCAGCCAATTGTGGCGATTCTACGATGTGTATATTGTCACCGGTCTTGAAATCTTCATTAACAGAGGTGTCTTTCAATGCATCGTAAACACTATTCGCTGCAGTATCTTCTTTGTTCTCTATCGTTATCGTAGTACTTTCACCGTCATTACCGTTATTTCCAAAAGATAATTTCGTTGTAAATTCTAGATTTTCATTTAAATCTTTCGAAATAGTACTGAACTCATATTTATTGTCTTTAATCTCTTTAACGACACTATTGTCACTAGTGGGGATTTTAGAAGACACTTTAAGTGTTGTGCTAACTTTTTCCAAATCATTATCAGACTTGTTAGCTTCAATACTGATAGACGTCGTTGTATCAGCTGTCGTTGATGGTGAGGTTAATACAATTGCTTCGCGTAAAATATCATTTGATTTAAAATTATCAACGTCATCACGATTTGACATAAAATTCATTGATCTACTATCGCGATAAGCATCTCGTGAATAACGCTCCGAAGCGATTTCAATATCATCGATATCGATTTCGTTATTAAGAATTTCATTTTTCAATATCGCTATATGACGTACATCACCATACATACGTTTCATTAAACCTTGATTTTCGTGAACAAAACGTCGTACCGCGTGCCATGGATATGCAGCACCAGGCAGAACGCAGTAAGCTTGCTTGGTTAGATCACAGGGTATAGCAGTTAATATTTGGGCACGACCTTTACGTGATTGTTTCATGTTCGGGCTGCATGAACTGGCAGAATCAAAACCATATGCCCAACATTTATCGATGTATAAAGCGAAAAGCAATAGAAATATAAAATTAATCTAAGAAGAAAATCATAGAAGGAAAAGAAACGAACATTAAATTGTCATTCACTAATCATACGTTTGCGGCTTAAGTCTATTATTTTGGCTTAAATTCAAGTGTTTGCTCTTTTCAGCCTTTCGCTATTGTTTTGGTTGATGAAAAGTGAAATCATATAATGACAACAAAAACTTCGCTTTCACACGTAAACAAATAAAAACATCTTTTTTTCTTTTTAAGTATGTTTGCTTCAACTTAATAATAATAAATATTTATATACGCAGAGGAGGAACACTCAAATGGTGAGGTTTAGATTTTAAATTGTTTTCGAAATTTTCAAATATTCATTCTTCAAAGTATTGCAGTGAACGCTAATTAGTGGTATGAGAATTATTCGATATTTGTTTAGTGCGAAAGCATATGAAGAAAACAAATAACAAACAAACCATTACCGAACGTTTCCCTGGTATCAGATTATCATTAATAAATAAAGCCATCTCTGAAAGCTTTTCTGACTATCTACTTAATTTTTAACATATTGCAAAAGAGAAGAGCTTCTTAGGTATCCTGTCATGAGATTTGCGCCGTATTCCTGTAGAAGGTCAAAAAAAAAAAGCAATGAAAGGAAGTCGTGTAAATCCGATGCTAACTTTCTGATACTAATTAGTACCATCATTTTGCAATAGCTGAAGTGCTGTAGCAATTCAATTCAATGCAATTTCATTGAATTCAATTCAATGCAATTTCATTGAATTGATGCAATTGTGATGCAATTAAATGCATTTCATTTGAAATTGAATTCATTTCATTTCAGTCATTTCACTTTCATTTCAATATGTTTCATTTCAACTCAATTGAATTGAACTCAAATGAACTTGAAATAAATTAATTTCAATTGAAAACAATTCTTGAATTCAATTCATTTGAATTGTATTTATAGCAAATCGGGTGAATCAAACTCAATTAGTTTGAAATTAATTTAATTGAATTTAATTCATTTCGAATCGATTGAATTTAATTCAATTCATATTGAAATCTTACAGCCAAGAAAAGTACGATGTAGTAAACTTACTTTGCCCGTTTTCTTCTCTTAGGAAAGGTTTACTAAGAGAACCTAGGAATTGTTCAAAATTTACTTAGAAATCAAAAAATTTTTCGTTATAAAAGATGCAAAATATCTCTATAAGCTCATTCATCTAAGTAAAAACAAAAAAGTAGTAAGTTCAGTTTATGATCATGGCAGAGAAAATTTGTCATATTTTCTCACAATGTAACTAAAAAAATCGATTTAAGAATGAGAAAATATAAAAAACGGTAGCAATGTTAATATTAATGGCAACCAATCAATGTTATGAATGCTAGCAAAGCATTACAACTAAAAAAAAAAAAAATAAATAAATAAATTTAAAAAAAAAAAAGATAATATTCATGTAAGGTATTCGACCGCAAGACACACAAGTAAAAGTTGTTCACAAACTAGACAAGCCGCCAATTTTTCACTATAATTACACGCTCTTTCACTTTTCTTATTGAGAAATTTATGAAAACTAAAGAGGAAGCGACGTCGCCACATATAACAATAACAGAGAAACAACACACAACTATATAAGCAATAATAATTTGTGTGTGTTGAAGCCCTTTTTCTTCGAGGTGATGCATAAATAAAATGTAAAACATTAAGCCCGACTTTCGATTTCACTAAAGTTAATGCAATCTTTTCTAAGTTTTTTATTTGGACAAATAACCACAAAAAATTGAATGAATTTTTTTTTTGGCCCCCTCGAACAAAGCATTAATATCGCTTCAAATATTGTTACACAATTTTTGATGTTGTTATGGTGGTAGTAGGTTTTCTTTAGCATTTGACACAAAACAAAGCATGTAAGTAACTGCAAGTTTCGTAGACTGACAAAAGCAGATAATTATACATAAACCGGTTAATAAATCATTTATCTCGATAGTCCTATACACCATCATCTAATATTTCTTACACAATTTTAAATCAAAGATTTTTCGAGAGAGACCGTTATTGTTTTATTTCTTTATTTTTCATAGACTTTACAAAGTTGCTTCTCATTATTATACCCACAAGCGAAGGTGAAAGGTATATTTTCATTTCGTTATTTGGTTTGTAACTACCAGAAGAGGGAACTTCGGAGACCTCCCTACAAAGTATATGTATTTTTGATCAGTATCGATTTAAGCATGTCCGTCTGCCCGTCTGTCCATCTGTCCGTCAGTTCATCTGTCCGTCTGTCCATCTGTCCGTCAGTCCATCTGTCCATCTGTCCGTCAGTCCATCTGTCTATCAGTCCATCAGTCCATCAGTCCATCTGTCTATCTGTCCATCAATCCATCTCTCCATCAATCCATCTGTCCATCTGTCCGTCAGCCCATCTGTCTGTCAGGCCCTTTGTCTGTCTGTCGCTCTGTGTAATGTCTCCTCCCCGCAAAAATAAAGATATCAGACGGCATTAACGTAAATTTATGGTAGCCATACTAGTTCCAATAGGGAACATCATGATAAGAAAATGTGCTTCTCCTATATCACTCATACATAAATAGTGTCCACTGAGGCGCTAAAAGTGAAAAAAATAACCTTCTCGTAAACGAGAAAATTATTTATCGCTTGAGTTTATTGAATTATTTATCGCCTGCATTTATTGATTGCGTAACTAACCATGTCTGCGAACAGTTTTTGACCTATTTTTCCTAAAAGTTTGATACATTATGAATGGCTACAAATTTTCTCGTTCTAGTAGAACATATAAATAAACGAAATGAAGAGATTGTTGCGGCTTTATTCGAAAGTGATCATTATGAATCGAAATTATCGATCAGGCGGAATGCATGACTAGATCATTGATTCGTAAAATTGCGAAATGCGATCATCATTCAGGATGAAGCCTTAATGCAGGATCATTAAATCTAACTAAGAAACTGAGCGATTTTTATTCGATGATACAATTCAAGGTGATCAGTCTTACCATCGACTGAATGACTTAAGTATTAAATGTAACTTATATCCCAAAAGGTTGTAAAAAATTATAGCGGTGAAGGTTATGGGACGAGTTTCTTTCAGCTCACCTAATATTTTTGAAAAAAATGAAATGCCAAAATATAAAATAGGTCTCAAATTTCAATAGTTAACGTGAGGTTTTAAAAAGTTTTATGGTGAAAAGAAAAATTTTTCAGAAAACGTGCAATAATCACGAAATTGAAATTGTTGCTCTTTTTAAGTTCACTTGTTTAGCAATTGGTTTTTCCTTTAGCAAAATCACAACCATTTTTATTGGTTAAATGTATACACATACATTAAGTGAATAAACGAAAAATTGAACAGCAAAAAAAAAAAAATATATTTATAAAGAAATGAATTTAAAAAAAATTTTTTTAATAACAACTTTTTCCATCGCCATTACCTATGTCGCTTATTGATAATATTGATATAATATATGAATTTAAATAGCGATGTCCATATGCAGACTTAATAAAAGGTAATAAGAAATTATATAAAAATTTTTTTTTTAAAAAAAACTTCTATTTAAATGAAGTAAAGAGTGGAAAAGTAAATTTAGTTTCACTTCCTTTTAGATGATTATGTAAGAAATTCGAATTTTCAAACATATTGTGTTTTAGTGGCATTTTAAATTTATTAAAATTTTTTTTATTGTACCTAAAAATGCGTACAAAATTTCGAAATGATTGGATATTACGAAAGTGACTAAATTATGGATCGACAGCTTCTTCATATGATTTTGCGGCCGTCATTTTGAATTTTTGCAAATTGCAATGTAAGGCAAGCGTAACTAAAGGTGTTTGAAAAATTTCAGCAAAGTTCAAACGTTCAAAAGTGTTCGAAATTTCGATTTAAAAAAAAGTGCTGCCATGTGGACGTCAAACAAAGTTAAACAAAAGCTTTTAAAAAGCACTACAATTGATGTATAAAGGTGCGCATGTGCACCTACCGTTAACGTTTACTGCGTAACAATGCAATCGTCCAACAACAAATGATAGGTATTTATGATTATAAGTCTCCAAACGGCAACAACCCAAACACAACAACCGTTTACCTTTATAAAAACTAATTTACATATGAGTGTTTCTATGTAAAGGTATGCAATCGCATACACACTCGCATTAAAGCAGCGAGACGTATTAAGAAATAAAATAAGATTTCACTTTCTTTGAATGTTAACGGAAAAAAGGCATAAAAGAAAGAGAGACGAAGACACAGAGAGATATAGAGGCATAGAGGAAGAAAGGGAGAGAGCGAGAAAGAAACGTTATTGAGCGATACAATATCTTAGCTTAAAAAAAAAAATTTATAAACTTGTTATTGAGAAGTCATTAATTAAAGCTGAGCAACATATTTTTTTTAATGTTTAAAATTACGACAAAAATCTTCAACGATTACATAAGCATTATCTTCACAATTCCCCAAAAGATAATAGAACTTTTACCATTTCGGTTTTTAAACAAAGGGACTTTTATCGCAAGTTACTCAATTATCTGTCCGTCCTTTAATGTTATTAAAATTGTAAAAATTTAGAAATATATAAATACGCTTCGGACGCTTAGAAGAAAAAACTAAAGCATTTTCGAAAAAAGCGAAAAATTTTAATCTGTACATAAATATTTTTTTTTTACACGGAATGGAAATTAAAGTTAATTTGGCGTATGTTAAAAACCCTAATATTTAATGTAAATAATTGCCCTAAAAATTTAAATGAGAAATCTTTTTTAAAAGTGACAAATCGAAGAAAGAAATTAAAAATTATCAAGTAAAATAAAACGTGCAAAAAAAGAGAAAAAAACACACAAAAACAATTAAACATTATTTGTATGAATGAATTTTGCGACTTTTGCCAAAAGTCGACACGATCTCAATGAATACATTTGGACATAAAATTTGAGGCAAAGTGATGCAGTTTCCTTTTTCGTTTTGTTCGAATATAATTTGATTCCTTCTTATGTGCTTTAACATTTCATAAGTGACCTATATATGCATTTCTTCGCCGCCAGATAATTAACGCAGGCAGCTTAACAGATAATGAAAAAAAAAACAAAAAAAAAAAAACTCATGACAACTTGATGTCAATTGAATTAACAAATGAAAGAATGAAACAAGTAGTTGCTAGACAAGAAACAAAAAAAAAAAAATAAAAATAAAAAAAAAAAACAAAAGCTGGATACTAAGCTTAACAAAAGTGTTAGAGAATAACATGTTCTCTATACTTATTCACACATTTATTCAGATCCATTTGTGTGTGCGTGTGTGTGTGTGTGTGCGTAGATATAAACACAATTTATTATCGTTATCATGCATAAAGATAGTATTAAGTCAAATCTCTTTAAATTGAACATTTTTCAACTTCATTTATATTACGACGTCTTCTTGCTTCTTGTCAAGTCGAAGACAAACAGTCGTTGACAACTCTATAACTACCATTTAAAGACTTTGTTTCGTATATATATATATATACATATATATATAAATATATATATATAAATATATATATATATTCGTTTGTTTACTTACAAAATTTAGCAACGTACACGCACATGCTTGTATGTTTGTGTGTGAGACTATTTGTAAAACTTGATTTCATTTCTTTAGAATAGAAATGTGTAGCAACATTGTAATAATTTCGCATTTTTCATTTTCACATCTACGGATCAAAATAATATCATTCGCAGCACCACCATCATCACATTATATCAATAATAAGCAAGTGTTGAGAAACTTTCTATGGAATGCCTTTAGTTAGTAATCTGTTCCTAGCATATATTCTGCCAACTTTTTTCTTAAGTTTAAATTATGTAGCGAACTACAACAGACTTTTTTTTTTTCTTTTTTTTTTTTAAAGTTAATATGACCATCTTCAGTGTTTAGTGTTGTTAATGTTTGTTGTTCAATTTTTATATATCATATTATATTATAACATATCATGTTGAAATCTTCTTGCGTTTCGACGTTTTTTTCATCTTTTCTTCTAAACAATATACTACTTGTTCCTCTCTTCTCATTCATAACAAAACGCTCTTGTTTTCTCTTTTTTTTTTTTTTTTTTTTTTTTTTTTTTTTTTTTTTTTTTTTTTTTTTTTTTTTTTTTTTTTTTTTTTTACTTATTTATTTATTATTATCAATTATAAAAGTTGTTTGTTACATTTAACTAAATATGATCTGTCGTCTTTTCCATTTTCTTTTTAGGACGCAAAGAAAACTTCCCCTTTACGCTTTTATAGAAAATTATACTATTATGGTATTAAATGAGAAATTTTCAATAAACACTTTTATATTTTCCGTAAATAGTTAAAAGGAAATAATATTTAATTTTATTATTTTCGTTTTTTTTTTCTCGTTTATTTTTGATACCCACCACCTAAGGTGAGTGGTATATGTATATCTACCACCTAAGATGAAGGATATATTTTATTTTGTCCTTTGGTTTGTAACTTCCAGAAGGAAACTTCGGAGACCCCACAAAGTATATATATTCTTGATCAGCATCAAATTTAGAATCGATTTAAGCTTGTTCGTTTGTCCGTCCGTCTATGCAATGTTTGCAATAAACATTCTCCTGATTGCAAAAATGAAAATATCAGCTTCAAATTTGGCAAGAACATTGAAAGTTCCTGCGCTCAGGTAGATATTGAAAATGGGCCAAGTCGGTCAAAAGGCACGCCCATAGTAAACCTTAGATTGAGAACACCTCTGCTTTTAGAAGCAAACGTATGGGATTTTCGCTCATTACTCGTAAACCATAGCAGATAGACTTATAAACATTTTCACAAATATTGCGCTAGTTATCCCGCAGTGTCTGTCCAAAAATCGACCAAGCTCACTCGATATAGTAGTATATTGAAATTTAATTTTTTTGTGGAAACGTTTTTAAGATTAAGAAAGATGCTTCCAAAACCGCAACAATGTACATATTTGCATCAGTACGAAATTGGGAATCCACTTAAACGTATTAATATGTATGTCCATCTGTCTGGCTGTTTAATTGCCTAATGTCTGTGGTAAATATTCTCCTGGCCATAAAAGTGATGATATCGGCTTCTAGTTTGGCAGAAACATTGAAAGTTCAATTCACATACGTTGCTATTGAAAAGGGGCCAAATCGATCACAGGCCATGCCCACAGTATAAGCTGAAAGCACGTCTATTTTGTTCTGGCTGTTTTCCATGGTATTCCATAGCTAGCCAGGTTTCACGGTATTCCAACAAAAAAAGAAAAATCTGCTACGCCCACCTATTAAAATTTAGGTTTTCCCCTTTTTTTTAACATAACAGTGGAGGGTATAAAAGATTCGGCGCAGCCCAATATAATTTTCTTAATTGTAATTCTAGAAGCAGTGTACGACATAATATAAAAAAATAAAAGAGTTTTAAGAAGGAGCGTAAAGATTCTTTTTTGCAATTTAGAAATTAATAAATTATCATTAGTATATTTAAAGCATTAATTAAGATTTTGGAAAAGTATAAAAAAATTTCGTGAATTAAAAAGAAAATGTATAAAAAATATTTACAGAAATTACAGTTCACTGATATGATAGCATTGTGAGTTTTGATATTTTGTTTTAAAATTAACACTTAACCTAACAAGTAAGTTCGAAACTAGGAACTGTGTGTCAGTGCAGAGATATAGATTATTTTTTAAGAGTTCGTTTCGCCCAATTTGTAGTTCTTTAATATAGCAGCAATAAGCAGTGGAAGCTAAACACGAGAATAAAACACGAAGGAATGAAATATAGTTTTGATAATCAATTTCTGTATTTCTATTAATCAACAGATAAAGAATTTCGGTAGTACGGTTAAGTGGCAGTTTAAGTTAAGCTTGGGATTCAATATCATATCTAAATACTTGCCTTCACTATTTCGAAGAATGTCACTGCTATCAATCCTTAAGGTATCTTGGGGAGTGAATCAAGGTTTACGGTTAGAAGAAAAAAAAGATCGCTTGAGTTTTCTGTCTATTAAGTAGAAACTTCCATTTTTTGAAAAACTCATCTGTTTGAATAAATGTTACTTGTAGTTGGTTATTGATGATGCAGCGAAGACACAACAATTTTCAAGAATTATAGTCATTTAAAAAAATTTGAAAATGAAAATTTGGAAAAATTTTATATCAAATTAAAATTGATTATCATCAAATTGAACGGAAAGGAAATTACAGAAAATTTTTTTTTGCACAGACGGAGCAAACCATTTCTAGTGGATTTTTTTTATCAGTCTATGGCTTTTCTGCAAAAAAAATTCATAAATTCACAGCGATAATCAAGCTTAGTTCCAAACAACTAGTTAAAGTTGAAGTTGTGTCGAAAATATACAAGGGTGGAGTCGATTTAAGACCTAACGTGAAGCACGTTAATGGTCGTCGAGACAGAATCATTAAGAAAACTAAAAGTTCGCAAATTACTTCTGACCGTAGTGATCGCTTCCGATATTCTTCTCAAAAGAGACCATAATTTTTTATTGATTCTGTGACCTTTTCGCTTTTTTTAAAGGTAAACAGGAACGAGGTATTGTTCTTTCTGAAATCTATCTATCCATCGCTAATTGGTATACGCTCCTTAATTGCAAGATAGAGTGAAAGTTCCTTAAGTTTCTATGTCGAATTTTCCTGTAGCATTGATTGCCCTCAAGCAGGTCGGCCGCCTTAGAGCTTGAGCTGAGTTTCCGCCGTTTTCGAATTTTTTCCACTATATTGTATACAAAATAGTGTAGTAGGAGCTTCAAATAAAGCACCCAGGAAACATTGCTTTTTCTACTCAATTCAAAGGAAAGTATGCCTAAATAGTGTACAGATGATGAAAAATGGACATAATACAATATCTTAAGGTCAGGAAACTATGCCACACCAGGCATCAACATCGAAGATCTAGTCGAATAGGAGAGATTTATTACGAACGAAAGCATCGAGAACAACTAACGCCATTGAGCGGCAAAAAGGGTGGTCTATGCCACATGTTAGTTTATCAAGGTTCTTCAACTTGCCGATGTTCATTGCCTTTTAACATAATATGTCCAGAAAACGTTAGTTGCATTGAACCATAATGTGCTGCTTTCACTAGAATTCACTACACACGTTACTCTTTTTTGCTAACATTGATAAAAGTTACGTAACTCTTTGTATCACTTGGTTAATTATAGATTCAAGTGTTTGCTGTCTATACTCACCAACGAAGGTGAAAGGTATATTTCATTTTATCATTTTCAGACTGTTGTCTTATTAATAACTGCTGCGTTCTTCAAGTTTTGATTCTAAGTATTATGGTCACTGCTCACTGGTTTCCTCCCTTTCTATATACCACCCAGCAGTTAATATTTATGTTTCACTAGGTTAACGGCATTGTCAAAAGTGATCTTAGATGACGTGATAGTAATAGGGCATCTAACCGATGAGTGGCATCTCTTGTGTGATATAATTATTCTAAGTATTTTTATATCTACCTAAGGGAGGGATATATTTCATTTTGTGATTTGGTTTGTAATTATCAAAAGGAAACTTCGAACAGCCCACAAAGTTAATATATATTTTTGATCAGCATCAAGTTTAGAATCGATTTAACCATGTCCATCTGTCCGTCTTTCTGTATAATGTGTGTGGTAAACATTCTTCTGGTCGCAAAAATGAAGATATCGGCTTCAAAGTTGCCCAAAATGGAATTTTTTTGAAACTGGGCCAAATCGGTCAAAGGACACGCCCACAGTACAATGTAGACTAAGAACACCTTCGCATTTGGAAGCAAAAATAAAATATTATAAAAATTGCGCTAGCTTTCCTGCAATGTCTGTCCAAAAATCGACCACGCCCTTCGATATAATAGAATATTGAAATTTAATTTTTCCGTGTAATGTGATGTTTGCAACATTAAGAAAGATGCTTCTAGAACCACTTAAAATGTATACATTGATCAGTATGAAATTCCGAATTCCTAGACATAACAATCGGTACGTCTGTCCATCTGTCTAGCTGCTTAACTCTCTAATGTCTGTGGTAAACATTCTACTGGCTGCAAAAATGAAGATATCGACTTCAAATTTGGCAGAAACATTAGAAGTTTTTTTCGTTGCCATGCCCGCCTATTACAATTTAGGTCTCCCCCTTTTTTTTCTAAGATCAATGTGGTGAGTATAAAAGATTCGGCACTGCCGAATATACTTTTCTTACTTGTTTTTTTTTTTTATTATTTATATTAAGAATTTGGCTTTCACAGTGTTCGTAACTATGACATTTGTTACATCGCTCGGATGCGGGGCAGACATAGTTAAATCTGTTCAGACCGGAAAATTGCTATAGTTCTGATATACTTCTTCTTTGTGTTTCTTGAATAAATTGAACCAACAACAAACATAAAAAGAAAGCCCTACCTTCGCACATTTACTTACAATTAATATTTTCGTGATTTTAAAACGTTTATCCGTATTTATATAATCCATTGTGCTAAAAATTTTCTCTTAGAGTTTATAAATTGAAAATCACATGAATTCTCACGAGAGGCGAAGAAAGAAGAAAAATAACGAACGCGCGATTAATGACTTTGCAAAGTTATACTTTTATATAAAACTTGTAGTCAGTCACTCTATGTTAAGAGCAATAGCACATCATAGTCACCACCATAATAAAAAAATAAAGTGAAGAGTTTTTAACGAAAACGAAGGTGATTTTAGTTGAGTATATAATTTTCTTTAGAAATGCACATTTTTTTCTTATATAAGAAAAATTATATATATATTTTTTATTTATGTAAAGAAAAATTTAATTAAAAAAAAAAAACAAAAATGTAAAACACTTTTTTTTTTAAATTTTTAATTTTTGATTTTTGTTTTTATTTTGTCGTTGTCAATCGTTTAAAAAAGCGTTAACATGAGTTTCATTTTAAAAAAAACATTATTTTTCACATCACGTATATATTTTAATTCTTAAAAGCATTTTGTTTTTGGTTTTTGGTTTTTTTTAAATTTTTTTTTTTATTTAACTTATAAATATCAAAACTTTCACATTTTCAAGAAATTTGACAAAACATATTTTTTATTTTTTATTTTTATTTTTTTTATATTCTAATATATAGAGTTAAAAACAAATGCTTTCAAACTTTTTTGTTTGAAAGGAAATCGAATAATTTTACGTAATAATTTACAAAAGCTTTTTTTTTTTTTTTGAATGGTTTATTTCTATTTAGTTTTTCATAAATATGTAATAAGAGAAAATAAAAAGAAAAAATCACGTTCACACGGTTTGCACTCACGACTGCAACTGTGTCTGCCAATAGTCCATAATAAACAAACACCCAGTCAACCGACCAGCCAGACTTTAAGCCATTCATCGTCAGTTAGCAGTGTTAGCTGTTGTTGTAGTAGTTGCTTGGCTCTAAGAAGTCATTTCACACACTATACGAAACTCAAGCAGCAGCAGCAGCAGCAGCAGCAGCAGCAGCAGCAGCAGCAGCAGCGGTAGTGCGGTAGTAGTAATAGTTTGTAGTAGTTTTTTTTATTTTTGTTTTTTTTCTTTTTTTTTTCTTTGCTTTCATTTCACTGCATGTGTTGAGAGTTGAGGAAAATGATAATAAGAAAAAAAAAAAAAGAAAAAAAACAAAAATAAAAAAAACTACTACAAACTATTACTACTACCGCACTACCGCTGCTGCTGCTGCTGCTGCTGCTGCTGCTG